>PVJD01007309.1:0-86340 GCA_004026545.1 Mormoops blainvillei | reverse complement strand
TTTCTTTATTCCACAGGCCGCTAGCCTGCAACATGATGATTATTTTTTCTCTACCGGCAATTGGTTTCACAATAAATAATTAATTGTCAAGAAAAAATACTTTATTTTATAATACATTCAGATTATCTTTTTGAGTTTCTAAAATTAACTCAAATAGTTTACTGGATAGGATAGGGATTTAGTACAATTGTTAAACTTTTTAAAATCCAGATCTTTTTAGAACTAAAAAATAAAAAGGGAAAAATATTAAATTACATAAAAAAACTAATCGGTCAGCATCTGTTCTTGAGGTTAAGAAAGAATGGCAGTTATATGTCATGTACTGAAAAATATAGTATCGATATAGTACAGTTAGCATCAGATAAAGAAAGGACTAAGCAAACATTTAACTTACTACAGTGAACAGAATGGCTACTATCTTGAGAGGTAAGTAAAAATGTTGTAGAAGAAACTCTACAACATTTGGTGTAGAAGAAATTCTACACTAACATTCTTAACTAGGGGAAGGCCAGGGGTTGCACTGAGGGAAGACTGGGATTACCGTTTGTTACAGTAGAGCACCTGGGAACATGTCAGTAAACACATGACTTTCTAAGGGGTGAGCCTGATGCTATCACTTTATATTTGGAACAAATTGTTGAAGACCAGTGCCATCCAATTCAGTAGCCCTAAGTCACTTGTGGCTATTGATCACTTGAAATGTGACTAGTAAAAATAAGTAGCATATCCATCCACAGATTGAAATATTTAAAAAAAATTATACGATGACTGATTTGTACTGTGTAGTTAGACTCACTATGTTTGCATCTGTGCTGAGTATTACAGGCTCTTTTTCTCTTGTCATTATTTCCTAAGACAGTGTGACAAGTGTTTACATAAGATTTACATTGTATTAAGTGTTAACGGTAATATAGAGATGATTTACAGTGCATAGGAGGATGAGGGTAGGTTATATGCAAATACTATACCATATTATATAAGAGACTTGAGCATCCATGGATCTTAGTATCCACAGAGGTTCTGGAAACAATCCCCACTACTACTGAGTGATGACCGTATATAAAAAGACTTTAAAATATCTCATTAGTAATTTTATATCAATTACATTTTGCAGCAATAACACTTTGGATATACTGGTTTAGAAAAAATGTTATTAAAATAATTTCACCGGTTTATTTTTACTTTTTAAAAAGTATCTAATAGACAATTTAATATTACATGGTGACTCTCTCTGGATGCTCAGATTATATGTCTATTAGATGGTAGTCCTCTAGAAGATGGGAAAAAAATATTAGCATGATTCTGATTAACTCTTGACAGGATGGTGATGTCGGCTAAGAAGCACAGAGTGAGCTCACTGCATTTGAGACAGGGCCGAGCGAGACGCCCTAGTGATGCTGAAAACAAATAAGCACAGGATGCTGGCAAAGTCACTTGAACATTTCAAGCTTCAAATGGGTGTTAAAGTTTCAGGACAGTAAGCAACAGAGTATCTGAGATATTTAACCTCAATTTCTGGTAGTGTATGGGCATACAACTGCCTTTATAAGTATCAGAAAAAAAGTAATCGTGAGACATAAACAAAATACAGTAATTCAAAAGAAGAGATCATCGGGGAAGAATCAAATCAAATGGCTTATAGAATACAATCACAAATAAGAAAGATCAACAGGACATTACATCTATGTAGCTATAAAATGCAGAAATAAAGAGAAAAAGAGAAAATGACAGATTGTATCACGACAAAAATATTAAAAACTGGTATGCCAAGTACAATGGAGGCACAGATGAATATACCAAAGAGCAATTCAGCTCAAGTGTCAGGGCTTCTCCTCTGGCAAAGGTCTTTTTCTAGGGCCTGGAAGATGCTTTGTAATTCTGTATTTGTATCTTTGAATTTGTGTGCATATTTATTTATTTTTCTTAAAGAGGATCCCTGATCGTATAAGCTTCAAGATCCACAAAATCTGTACCACTTACTAGTATACTAAGGAGCTGATTGTATACTGCAATCACTCATCCACATTTCTCCACAAATATTCAGTGAACATCTGATCTATACCTGCATTCTTGGGAGAAGTTGGTGATCCCATATATTACTGACCTTGCCCTAATGGAGCAGTCTTTTAGCCAAAGGAAACAGATAATAAATGTATTCTGATTGGTTAACACAGACCCATGAAAAATAAAAATAAATTATTATGAAGAATTTTCCCACCCAATAGACTTCTTTTCTTAATTTACTGGTGTTTATAATATTCAGTTCTGCTGCCAAGACATAACACAAAAATGTTTGCCATTCAATTTTTCAGAGTAGACCAGATGCTAATCTGACAAATGAACACTGTGAGTAATTTCTATAGAGTATATATAAATCTAAATACACAAGTATACACACACATACACATGCTCATAAAATACACATTTTATTATGGGGTTATGGATAGTTTGTGTTTTTTTTTCTTTGTAAGCACTGTGTTTTCAATTTCTGGAATAAATATTACATTTTAGTCAAATCAAATAAATACTATTAAAACCCTAAGTTTTCTTACAGTGTTTAGCAAGCATTTCTCAAAATTCCCTACTATAGGAGTGTCATGAATATGTGACTATTATTTGTATTTATACTGGTACCAAAGCAGAATTTCACAGGCCGTATCACAGTTAAAAACTCGCCAAGATTTAACAGTGATCTTCACATGCAGTTACAACTCGCCTGGCCAGCTGGGATGAATGGAGCCTGAGGAGACAACAGAGTGTTGTTTCTCATTTTTTTCTAATTGACTTTCTGTAAATGGCTTTCTGTTGTGCTTGTAGCTTTTTCTGTTGCGCCTGTAGATTGAACTTTGTCTATGTAGTGTAACATTTTTAAAGAAGGAGACTTTTGCAGAAAACAAGGGAGAAAAATCATAAATGCAAAAGCAGATAAGATGATGCACAAAAGTAGATGAGCAGATGGGCTCTTAGTTTACATATTTTCATTTTATTTACTGAGTAGAATGAAAGGAAGTAAGAGGTAGACTACTGACAGACTGGAGATAAAATGAACACATATTTAATCAACAAGTACCACAGAGCAAAGGACAGATACAAACTTTATTATATAATGAGTGAAGATAATAAATGTAAACATTTTGACAATTGTTTATATTCATTTGTTAAGATCTTAATAAATGAAGAAAAGTAATACAAACATAATGGTCATTTGACATTGTGATTCCTTGTTTGATAAAATGATTTCAGGGTGCTGACAGTGAGTCCCATTTTCTCCACATTTTCATGTCTGATTTATAGCTTCCAATAGAATCATTGTCATATCCAGAGTTCAAAGTCAAATAATTTATGAATAGATACTATGTGCTGCCAGGGCTATTCTTTTTGTTGGCAAGTCTCCATGTGGTCCGATTGAGGGTCACCAGGTAGCTTTCCACACTCAAAATTACCCCTCTTTGCAGTTGCCAAAGAATCTGATATTCTATTAGTGGAGATTCTTTCCTATTGAATAAAGTATTTAAATGTTAACATAAGAAAGCCAATATAAAACTATTGTCCTTATTAATACATTAATAAAACATATCAGGTACATTCCAAGTGGCAGATAGCCAAGAGCAAGAAGTGACTTGAAATGAGATTCGTAGTAGATAAGCTTTGAGAAAGGGCAGGTGGAGAGACCCAGCAGTGTTTTGATGTTACACCCAGGGCAGGAGAGGGGAAACATGCAGGGGACAGGATGGGAATCAAACTGCGTAAATGAGGATTATGGGAAGGGAAGGAGGTTTTATAAATGAAAAATGAACTTTATCATAGCTGGCAGTAACTGAAATTGCTTAGTCTGATATAAGGGCTAGGAATGGATGATTGGTGGGGGTAAAATGTAGAGGACATTCTAGTGTAAAATAGTCAACTATTTCGGGGTCCCACAAAATGAATATACTGCATCAAATATGAACAGCCTATATTAAGCCAAGTAAATGTCCATAGACAAAATCTAGTCCAGGACTTGGTGTTTATCTGTCCCTTTATCATATACCATTTCTCGTTTTCCCTCAGACCTCCACATGCATACTTGCTTTGCTTACTAAGAGAAGGAGAGCGATTCTTTCCTCCTTGATTCCTATCTGGTTAAACAGTGGTCATGAAAACTAGGATATTGTAGCTCCTCTGTTCCCCCGCCTTACTCAGTTTCCAGGTTCAGATTACGCTTGGACAAGTCAGCTCTGCCGCTGAGGCAAATCCTTTGCCGACTGCCACAAGCCTTCCTCTGATGTCACTCTGGAGGCGGCATTTTGAAACCTGGATGATCCTATTACCAATGTCACCCCAATAATTTTAGAAAAAAATGGAAAAAACTAAATTAAAAATATAAACATTTATCGTGGCACATTCTTTTGTCTATTACTATGCTACTTTCAAGAAATCACATTTTAAATGAAAGCTATTCAAAGTAGAAATTTTCAAATTTAAAATAAAATCCTATTTTGCAGTTGTCCCAACATATCATATGAGCATGGATGTTAGGATACTAGGGGAAAAAAGAACATTTGATTTATCTTTCATCAAAAAGTTTGGACCCTATAGGATATGATTAACATCTCAAAGACATAAAAATCAATCTATTTTACAATGATATTGTTCCTAGAGAGCTTTATTAAATGAGTGTAAAAGCAGTTATAATAAAAAGTTAGTTTTCATTGTTCATGGGGTTTTAGCGAATGCATATGGGTTTCTTCATTAATTGTTTAGTTATTACACACGATCATGTTGAAAAGAAAAAGAGAGCTGTAGGACTTTTCAAATATCAAGTATTGTCCTGTTTTGTGTAAGAATTGGTCTTGTAAATTTTTCCTGAGCCCTAAGAAATGTCCAGTTGTTTCAGTTCTCCCTCTCTGATTGCTGTTCCCTTAGATACTTTCATGGGTTCCATTCTAAAACTTTTTCCTATAATAAACTCTGCTTTTTTCACTATTTTCTCTAAAAAATCAGATTCAGTTCTCTTCTTCCCCCCCTTTAATCAGCATTTATGGGGTCTAATTACAATACTTTTTATGAGTTCTGATAAAACACATGAGCACAAAAGAGAGTTTCCACTACCTTTTTAATGATGAATGATGTGTGCAGACATCTAATAAACATTGTCCATTATAAAAATATCTTTGTTAAAGTCCTTGTTATTTCACTTACCATCTGGCAAAAACAAACAAACAAACAAAAAATCACATTTAAAGAAAGAGTTTGGCTTTCAGTTTCTAAAATCTAGATACTAATTATACTAATTATCATTCATAAACCATATGATAATTATAGATATATTTTTGTTTGTACAGTTACAGATTTTTTTCACTAGGGTATAAACGCAACAGTCACGCTATCTTGATCACCACTGTACACCTGAAAAAATAGCAGATATTTAACAAATATGCAATGAGTTAAAAATAGGTATATAAAATTGAGAATCTCTTGTTTATTGATAATATTTGAAGACTTGGAGTATATGACATGATCTAAGAAAGATGTTAATACAAGGTTGGGTAAGAGAATATAAGACAGGAAGAACAAAGGATACAGGACCTGACCGAGCGGTAAGGAAGTAAGAAGAGCCTGTCACAGAAAAAGGAGTGTTTAAAGAAGAAAATGTTTGTACTGACTGCTGCAGAGACTTAAAGTCATGTGGGAATTAATATACTCCTGAGGAACATAACAATGTGAAAGTCACTAGTATTTTTAAAGGCGAGGAAATGGTTGCAAAATTGATTGCGCTTTCAGGGTGTGTGGTTGGAAAAGCGAGGAATTAGGTAGAGCAGTTACTTGAGGGAGATGACTTGTTAGAGCCACTTCTGCAGTTTGCATGTACCTATTCACTTGACCTGTTATAATTTTATTTCACACTTTTCAGCTAGCACGTTTGAACAAGTTGCCAACATTTAACCAAGTGAGCAGAACTTGATTATGACTCACAGGGCCACCCATCAATATGTAAGAAGCTTAATGGATATTTAGGATGGAAATTCCCCATAAAATATGTTATCCTTCAATATTTTATAGAAAGCACAAAGTATTAAATAAAGACATTTCATTTCAGTATTAATTATGCGTGAATTTACACTGTCCTGAAAGGTGTTTCTGTAAAGTTAATATCCATAGATTTTTTGCAATACATCATTCAAAAGCATGTTTCCCTATGCTCTAAGATAACAAATTAACTAACAATGTATTTTAATTAAAGGTACCAAAAATATCTGAAATCAAGTTTTTATTTACCAGGAAATTGTCTTGCTTTGACTGTAGTAATGTCTTTTTTGAAGTGAAGGCTAAAATCATTTAATTGCTTCTCAGTAATAAAATGTTTCAGGTAAGCCTTTTAAAAAATTATTTTATTTTATTTTAAAGATTTTATTCATTCATTTTTAGAGAGAAGGGGAGGGAGGGAAAAAGAGGGAGAAAAACATCAGTGTGTGGTTGCCTCTCGCGTGCGCATGCCCCACACTGGGGACCTGACCCACCTGACTGGGCATCAAACCAGTGACCCTTTGGTTAGCAGACAGGCACTCAATCCACTGAGCCGCACCAGCCAGGGCTCAGATAAGCCTTTGAAGGGGAATGTTAATGTGACAACCATGTGTGCACACAAACACATAAAACTGCAGAAATAGTAAGAGTGAAAATAACTTCTAAATAAGGCAGCAGTAAATTAGAGAGCCCCAAGTTTCTCCAGTATGGATCTGGAGTTGATTTTTTCTTTTTTCCTGCTAGGACGTAGCATGCTTCCTTAAATTCTGAAAGGATTTGAAAGAGCTCTCTATGAAGTCTTATTTTCTCATTGAAACATATAATAATCTTCTCCTTATGTTCCATTGAATGTTTGTTATCTGTAGCTTAATTATATAAATTGTTGTCTAAACTAAGAATTTTGACAAGAAAAATAAATAATATTAATTATCATAGTGTAAAGCAGGGGTAAATTGGGATTTTTCTGGGCAATTACATTAATTTAACCTCTCAAAGACATGGTTTAATAGTTTGTAAAAGACATAAACATCTTAGAAGTGTGTTGATGATTAAATGTGATAATTTATGTAAATAACTTTAGGCATAGTAAAAAGTCTATATTTGTATTTATATTGGTATATATGTATTATATATTTGTATCAAAACTATATTATTTGTTATTTTTACTTTATTATTTAAGTTTAAATACTGAGAGGCACTAATTTATCTTACTCAGCCTTGATACTCTGTAATATTATTCCTAAATTACTGGGGATTCTCTATCGCTTTAATTCTAAATTCTTTATGGTTAGGAATATCCCTACCTATGAAACAAAAGCTAATAGATTTTTTTAAACATTCTCAAAAATTGGTAGCCACAAAAAAGGCATATAATGGGAATAAGAGGAAGAAAAAAAGAAACGGAACATGAAAAAACCTGAAACTATATTGTGAGAATGTCTGTCTATTACCTATTGTGCAAATTCCTAGTTTTATATGAGATACCTGAGAAACATGTAGGTATTCATGCCGCAAGTGTGAAAGATACTTGTCACGGTCTGAGTGTTTGTGTTTCCTCAAAACTCATATTTTGAAAACCTAGTGCCAAGGTGATGGTCGGAGGTGATTGGTGTCCTTATAAGAGAAGATCCAGAGAGCTCCCTCACCCCTTCAGCCAGGTGAGGCTGTAATGAGGAATCCGTGACCCAGAAGAGGGCTCTCACCAAATCTCACAGGCACCCTCATCTCCCACTTCCAGGCTCCAGAACTGTGGGAAATGAATTTCTATTACTTATAAGCCGCCCTGGTCTATGGTATTTTCTGTTAGCAACCAGAAGGGGCTAAGACAGAGTGACAAATGCAAAGATAAGGGAGACACTGGTTTCAGATAGTCACCTAGGGTGTAGTTTTTCCACAGGTTTCTTGGAAAGGGCAACATGTTACTCAGCAAAGGGGTTCTATTGTTAAGTAAATTTGAAAGATTTTAGTTAAACAAGTGTAAAGAGGCTAAAGTTTATTTATGTTTGTTCCACTTCTAGATTGTCTTAGAAACTTTAAGATTTAAGTTACATTATAAATCTTCATAGAGGAATGGAGCATGAGGCTTTTTTTCTAATAGTTAACTGTAGAGTACATTAAAAAAATACCTTGTTTAATGATTTGTTGTGTTCTAAGGACTCTCACTGTGGGCACACAGCCATCTGTATAGACTGTGGAACTTCAACAGGGCTCGGGAAATCTAGATCACTCAGATCTTATTCTCTTTCTGGCTTTTGTAGATACAGAAAGTCTAACACCTTCAACCTCTTGTTCTAAAATTTATTGAAATATTCCATTTTAGCCTTCCTTAATCTTAAATTGTAGCTGTAAACATCCAATCACAATCTATATTTTCCTCAATGATATTTACACACTAGAAATAGCACTCTAGCACTCGACGTATTAGCTATATTGCATCAGCTTATAAACAAAGCAGAAATATGTGGTATTTTATTTTGCGGACTTGCAAGTCATCATAGGTCCAACTGTCAGAATGTGAAATTACCAAATAAAGATTTATAGGACTATTTGTTTATGTCTTAGATTTTTATCGATTGTCATTTTCCTATTGTCCTGTGCTCTTTCATCCTGAGGGTAGGCAAGGTACCAGTAGGATGAGATTCTGCGTTAGGACTCTGCACTATCTCATCTTACTTTGCAAGGTTTCTTCAGTATTGAAAGGAAAAAAAAATGTGTCTTTGCTGGTTATCATTCAGTAGATAAAGACTTCCCTCCCTAGTAGGGACTCAGGTGGCTAAAATTGTCATTTTGCACAGTGAATCGGGATCTACAGAGTTGCTTAAGCATTAATATTAGTTTCTGCCTATGCCAAGATTATTTTGATTCTAAAGAAGTCTAGCATTCCACAGAGTCCTGCTTCCTGGACTCTAAGGCTGTCTGTCACTTCTCAGCTTTTCACCAGCGTGGGCTGCAAGACAGATTAAGTTCAGCCAAGGTAAAGTGTCTGTGAGCATGGCTTTGTACAGATGATTTCAAATGTCAGTTATTCTGCAAAAATGTTCAAATCTTCCTTTCTGCCCCCGCATTTTCCACCATCTCATGCCTGATTCCTTGATGTAACTGGTCTTCCCATCTGTGAACTTTCCTCTCTCAGAGCCAGCCTCTACATTGTGCAACATTATAAGCAAACACCTGAACTGTAACCCTCCCACTTAGCGAGAGTGGCTATTTATTAACTATAAGGCAACTATTTATCAAAGTTCTGCTTACCTCCTCAGTTTCACCCAAGCTTATTTATTTCTTTGCTGTTAGAAAACCCTTACTCCAAACCCACCTCAGAAATCTTTGTGTTCTTTGTTCATCATTCATTCAAAATTTGGGGGTTCACATATCTGCATTCAAACATTTATTTACTCAGTGAATGTTCATTGACCATCTTTTTTTTTCTTTTTTTCTTTTTTTTGTCCCATAAACTTTTCAAGATAATAGAGATATATCAGCAAACAAAGGAGACAAAATCTTCTGGCTTCATAAAGTTTAGATTCTGCTGGGGATAAAAAGACAGTAAGTGAGATATATAACAAATACATTATATATTAGAGGTCATACAGAGTATCAGAAAGTGTACAAGAGTTGGTTTAATTACTTAAAAGTTGGTTGGGATAGGCATCCTGAGAAGCTAATATATCAGAGAATGCTTACAGATGTGAACATGAAACTAAATGTGGCTGTTTAGGAGAAAAATCTTTGAGGGTAGAGGGAAATACCAATGTAAAGATCTCTGGGTGGGAGAAGACCTGATATGTTTGAAGAACCGTAGGATTGGTGAAGGTTGGTGTTACCAGGTCAGAATAAACAAGGTAACTGATTTTAGGTAAGATCCAAGTAGTAAAATGGTCCAGTTGTCCCAGCAGCATGTGAGCTACTAAATACCTTTGGTTTTTTCTCTGAATGAGATGGTGAGGTACGTGCAATGACATGATACCCTAGAGTATTTGAGCAGCAGTGAGGAACTTTACCTTACATGTTTCCTCTTCCATATCATACCCCTCCTACATTGGGTATGCATAAGCTAAAGCTTTCTGTTTCTCTTGATTGGGTGTCTTGAATCCAGAGATCCAATACTTGACACATAGCAAAGATTCCAAAAAGAATTAACTGAATGACTCTATCAGTAAACATTTTTAACAAGAGAAACTTAATTGGTGATTAGTTACTAAAAAACACCAAGTGAAACTCTAATTGGACAACTAAAAATCAATTGGATGAGGACAAATTAAAACAGTCTACTTAATTCATTTTATCTGCAGCATATTCCCCAAGATATCATACTCCATTAGGATCAATCATACAATTTCAAACAGCTCGCAGTGAATGGAGTACCTTTGAAATACTTTGCTATGAAATCCAAGTAATATTTTGAGCTCTAAATTATTCTAACCTCACAGATACATCCAAAACATATTATCTAATATTTTGACTTGTACACATAAAATTGCCATTTTAGAAACACTCAAGTGAGTATTAACCTAATTTATTTTTTACATGTCCTCTTATAACTAGTAGCATATGAGTCTGTCGCTTGACAGCGCAAAGGAAATTTATTTGTAACTTTGAACATTTTCATTTTTATGTTTTAATTTAGGAAATAAAAATAAACATTTCTCCCTCAGGGTAGAAAATAATGAAGTGTTTAAAATAACACTAATTTAGTAATTAGCTTGGGGGTGACCGGTTCTGAAGACATGTTCTAACCATTTTTCATTCACTGACACACATGTCTGTGATACCTAACATTTGCACCTGGGTTTTTCTTGATTAAATCATATATTTAGCCATGGAGCCCATAGCAAGAGAATATATGCTTTGTTCTCATTGATCCTGTTAAATTTACAGCCAACAAAGGAGAATGAGAATGTTTAATGACACTGAGTATATATAGCAGTAAATAAAACTGGCCAAATTCTCTGACTTCATGGAATTTATGTTCTAATGAAGGGATAGAGAAGAAAATAAAAGAAATATATGTTAATTATGCACTGCTATTTTGTTAGTATGTTGTTTATTATGGAATTCGAGTACAGGTTGGTCTAAGAGCTGTGCCCTTCCATAGGTGTTGCAGGTCATAGAGCTGTGACTTGGATTTGTAAAGCAGCTCGCGGCTTTCTTTAGTTGGGGTTGCTGTAAAGATAGAGTCCAAAGCAGAGTCTTATGTGCACTAATCTCTTATGGGATATACTCCTGGGGGGCAACAGTGAGGGAGTACCAGGGTGAATTGAAGAAGAAGAGAGAAACCTAACTTGGAGCCTTGCTGAAGCACCGTGCCCAGTGCAGGGGTCCCTCCTGCCAGGGTCTAGATACACCAATGAGTTTGGGAGAACACTGGTGTCTCAATGAGAAGCATTCAAATTAATCTTTGTCTTCCGTTACAGGTTTGTGTCCCACCAAAAAATCATAGTTGAAGTCCTAAGCTCCAGCATCACATAACATTACCTTCCCTTTTTGAAATAAGGTCACTGCTGAAATAATTAGTTAAGAAGAGGTCTTGGTGAAGACGCATGGGCCCCTAATCAAATATAACTGGTGTCTTTATAAAAAGGGGACATTTGGACACAACTATGCATACAGAGATAGAATCATGTAAAAATGAAGGCAGAGTTTGGGGTAATGCTTCTGAAAAACATCTTTGCTATTAGATTGTATTTAGAGTATGACAAAGAGAGCAGTCAAGGGGCGGAATCCAAGGATTTGGGCCAAGAGAATGAGTAATTGGAGATAGGAAAACCGCAAAAGGCACAGATCTGTAAGTATAAATTGGCCATGTTTGAATAATTTTGGCCGGGTTTGAGTAAAACATCCATCAGGCCGCTAAGTGAAAGTACTCAGCAGAGAGTTAGATGATCTGAGAGAAATTAAATATTGGATCCCTCAGCATGTGGGATATTAGGGCATAGCCTAAGGGTGCATTGTGGTTGCATTCGGGCAACGTCTGCGTTGGTTTGATCACCGCCCCTCAGCAGCGCACAACACAATGGCGGGCACAGCACAGAAGGAGCTCAACAAGTGTTTCGTGAATAAATAAAAGGAGTGAAGAAAGGAAGGAAAGAAGGAAGAAGGAAGGAACAAGGAGGGAAGGAAGGAAGGGAAGAGATGAATATAAGAAATCTAATACTTCCATTTGCTTTGGCAACATTTATGTAACATTATCCATTGTTTCTTAGCATATATCATCCTATATCTCTGAAAGCAATGAAAATTTTAATGGGTATGAATACTTCATTAACTCCTGCATAAACAACTACCCCGGAGGCCTAGATAGAGTTGGATTAAATAATTCATCAGGTTGCCAATTTAAACAAATTGCTAAAATTTTACATCATTTTGAATTATATAAGTATTACATGTTATTCCAGCTATACTCATTAATTTACTCATTCACTCATTTGTTCTTTTGTTCATTTGAAAATATTTTTGAAAGCTTGGAATTGTTTTAACTATTGAAATACTTCGGTGGAAAAATATAGCAAAAGTTCTTGGAATTTACATTCTATGCAGGTTGGGGGAAGGAGACAAGCAATAGACATGTAATTAAATTATATAGTGATTTTAGAGTTAACTAATCCTAGGGGAAATGGAAAAAGGAGAGCAAGATAGAGACAAACGGTAGTGTTGTTTAGGTAACAATTTGAAATGAGGTTAAATATTGCCCTAATATCCTACATGCTGAGGGATCCAATATTTAACAGAGCAGCCTTTCGTGATCAGATGTCTAAACAAAGATTTGAAGGAGGTATTTAGTTATTCCAGAAAGACAACCAACCAAAGTGAAGGCCCCAAGGTGAGAATATGCTGCTATGTTAAAGTGACCAGCAAGTCAGTTGAACAGAATGAATGAGAAAGAGATTACTAAGAGGTGTGTTCAGAGAGCTAAAAGGATTGCTGAGGAGAAGGCCGATCATACATGGCCTGATAGCTCTTCAAGTGGCTGTATTTGATAAAATTTTAAAAATATTATCAGACCATATTTGTGTTGGAAGGACCTTAATGATTACGCAATCCAACTTTTTTTTTTCTTTATAAAGAAAATTGAGACCAGAAATTTTAAGAAGCATGCTCAAAGTGATATGGTTATCTTGATCCATCCCTGGAACCTGTCTGATAGAACCTCGTACCTTCCATTACGCCAGTCAGTATGATGCCCCTCAGAGCAGTGGTTCTCATACATCGTGTGCATCAGAATCAGGAGTAGGGCTTGTAAACACAGAATTTTCAGCTCTACACCCAGAATTTCTAATTCATGTCTTGATGTAATACTGATGATCTGGAGGCTATACACTGAGAATTACTCCTCTAGACTAATGCGATAAACATCCTAAGTTAGTAATATAGCAAAAATTATATATTTTGATTTCTTACCAAACTGCATTTAGTCATTTAGATCAATCATATTTTCATGGAAATGCTAAAAACTTCCTTGCATGTTCTATGCCAGTGTGATGTATCTTCTTTTTAAGGTTGTTTTTCAGGAACTTGCAACATCTGTTTGTAGTTTTCTAACTCTGACCTGTTCACTATTCTTCTGTTATCCCAATTGCCTGTCTCCATTTTCTTTTTAGAAGAATTTTTTGGACCACACTTAGTATCAGAGAATTAGAGACAGAATGAAAGGAACAAATAATTTGTGGGATATATGGTATTGAGTCCCAGATGAGTTTATTATCTCCAGTATTGGTATATAATTTATTTTTTCTATTTTAGGATTTTAAATTCCCTTGAAAATATATCAGGTTGAGAATGCCCAACTAGTTTTTCTACAATAGAGTACATAACACCACTCCCCTCAAGTTGGAGAATATTCAGTTCTATATGGATTTTTAACATTATGTAAAGCTGTAGGAGCCAAACATCAATAGACAAGATTAAAAAAAAAAAAAGTCCTGAAAATTACACCAGCATCAGGAGAGAAAGCAATTTCAAACCAATCTGGCAAAATTGTTTTCTCATGCTCTCAGGCGGTTTCCAATTTTCTTGGCCAGACACTCTGGAGAGCTCTTTTGACTCTCCTCCACACTGAAATCTAGAAAGTCAGAGGAATAAGATAACCTGAGCAAATTAAATTCAGAAACTATTTGTCTAATGGATATACAATAAGTTATTAACTCCTATATTTTATGTTTTTATTTATTGTATTTTATTGTTTATGCTATTACAGTTTTCCCCATTTTTTCTCCTTTTGCCCACAGCCACCCAACCCCCAATTCCTCCCTCAGGCAATCCCCGCATCGTGGTCTGTGTATATGGGTCATGCATACATGTTCTTTGGTTAATGCTTTCACCTTCTTTCATTCAGTACCCCCTTCCCTCTTCCAACTGTCAGTCTGTTTTATGTACCTGTGCTTCTGTTTCTATTTTGTTTGTTAGCTTATTTTGTTCATTAGATTTTACATATAGGTGATATCACATGGTATTTGTCTTTCACTGACTGGCTTATTTCACTTAGCATAATGTTTTTCATATTTATACTTCTTAATCATTTTTAGAATCTGTATCTTTCTCTTTCTGTTCACCCGTGCTGCCTTTACTTCTTTTCTTTGGGTAATTGCCATGCGTCCCTTATGGCTTCCTTTAGTACTTATTTCTGAAGTCCAACATAAATAATGCTCTCCATTTTTCTAAAATAAATATGCTGGCAGTCTACTTGTTCAATTGAAAATCTTCATCACCTTCCTGAAATATATCAGATAAAGTCCAAAGTCATCAGGTAATGGGCTTAATGTTTACCTCTTCAGTTTCAGTCTTGCCTCTTCCTCCATCAGATGAAACCATTCAATCAATCTGAACTAGTTCTCTGTTCCTGAATACACCGCACAGTGTTGACTACTTCAGGCCCTTTGTAGAGTTGTTTACTTTCCCTGGAGCACATTTCCTCTTGTCTTCACTGTAAACTCTTTTACCTCCTTCAGTTAACACTGGCACATATTAAAAGGCCTCTTGTGTCATATTCTATAGATCAAACTAATTACAATTTCAACTAAGACTCCAGGATCTAACAAAATAGACCTTAAAACTTTGGATGTAAGAAGTATTGTGATTATGAAGAGGATTCTAATTTTGTATACTAAATAGTATATGTTTTAATATTAAGTAGTCATTAACTTTAACATAATTTCTTATACAAAAATGCATGAATAATTAGGGTGGAGTTGGCAGAGAAATCATTGATGCTTAAAAGGTAATTTCAAAGAAATGTTTCATATTTCCCATATTCAATCCACTTAATAATAAGTAAAATTATGATTGCAAATTGTATATTCTTTTAAACTATTTCATTTATGAAATTCTCAACAACTATTTGTTATGCAAAAGAACAACAACATAAAAGCACCCTTTTGTATAAAACCTGCTTCTGCTTCTTCAAGAATGTGTATTGGGATTTTATAAGCAGAATTACTCCTGATGAACTGCATTATGATACTGGTTGTAGAAGATGCTTTGGCTTCTTAGGTATCAATAATACTTATTTCATAGAAAGAGGTACTAGTATTTAAATTGATTCTTCACATTCTTTTTCAATATTGAAAAGTTCAATACCACCCATTCCCTCCCAATTAATCTTTGAAATATAGGCCAAAACTTCCCATTTTTTGGTTGCAATTATCTGAAATTAGCTTTCTCAGTTTTTAAATTTGGTGTGTGAACCATTCATTTTCCAAAATGCACAGACCCTCTTTTTTTCTGATAATTATATCAATAACACAGAGATTTTCATGTGTTTTGATCCAAAGTAAATCAAATAAGCTAAATGTTAGTGTTTCTATGTGCTGTACACCCAATTACATAGATTTTGATTCTACTTCCAAAATCAAAGTCATAAATAGCTCTTAATGAAAAAATTCAGGTGATTAAGCCTTGTCACATATTTAGCCAATAGGATGTTGATGAACTGAATGCTTTTAAAGAGTTGTTCTAAACTAAAGATTAAAATTTGATTTTGCTGTGATAAGCACGAGCCCTACAAAATTCAATATTGAGACTGCTTCATCAATTTGAGCAGTATTTAGTAGAAGTGATTTTGTGCATCATTTTGAAAATAGATGAAAGCCTAAATATGCAGTCTGTTTTTGCATGTGCTGCTTTTAGGCATTTCCTGAGCCACTATGGGTTAAGCAATATATCAAAACATATAACAAAATAAGCATCTAAAGTTTTAGCTATATATAAATAGACAATGTAGTGAGATATAGCTTCAATAAATATTCTTTTTGTTAGTTTTTAAATATTTTTGTATCCTCTGTTAAACTCTTGAATATATGTGTCTGGAACTTAGGAACGGATAATACATATATAAAACTGAAGATGAAGCTAAAGATATAAGAGGCACAGTTAGATACAGGACAAGACAGAATTAAGAATAGATACAAATATAAATTTTTGATATGTTAAATAATAATATTTAAAAGCTATAGAGGTAAATGCGATGTATGTATTGCAAGGTAAGAAAGCCCAAACATTCTCTCTGGTAAACGCTGATACATAAGAGAGACCATGAGAAAAAATAAAGCCACACAAAGGAGACTAACGCCAAGAACAGCCAGAAAAGAAGGACAAAAACCAAGCAGACATGGTGTCAATGAAGGGAGGGCAAGGGACAGTTTCAAGGAGGAGGGGAGAGTTACATCGTATTAGGTCATTAGATATAAAGTATTCACTTTAACAATAGAGCATTGGGTGACAAATTCATATGATTTCACTGAACTTTCTGCCAACGTTATATTGTTATTAAGGGGTATGAGAGATTGAATAATGGTATTTGAGAATGTTTGAACTGAGAAAAAGACTCTTTAGTCAAAAGGTATGAGATAAGCTAAAGGCTATTCTGCAGTAAAGGGAAGCTGTGGAGTTTTTTCTTTTCTTTTTTTCCAAAGATGGGAGAAAATGGCCTTGTTTCGAATCTAAAGAGAAGTCAAGAGCCTAGTGTATATATACTATTATCATTCTTAAATTTCAAAATTAGAGCATAGACCTTTTCCATGACATTAAATGTTTTATGAAAACATGCTTTTAATAGATAAACTGATTTTTAAAATATCATCATATTAATGTATCATAAATTACAATAAGCTTAAAATGAGAATATTTGAAAGAGAAAAGTGAAGTAAAAGAACGAAGATCAAAGAGATTTGAAATATTGGCCATTTTAAGATCAACATGCTGTATAATTCTCTGTCTTGAATTCACATCTTATAACACAGTTTATTGAGTTTAGAAAAGTTCCGAAACCATAGAGCTTCGTTAAATGATTTCAGAATTTAGAGTAATTTTCTCCAGGCTCATGTGAATGTTTTTCAGTGTAACGGAATTTATTACAATGCAAATACTCTTAGAAAAGTCAAATTTACTTGGCCTCTTGTTTTGCCAAGGCATTTCAGTGTAGTAGCTTTAGAATCCTGTTCCTCACCTATAAAATATTTGTAAGAGAAGGCAGAAAATTCATCATTTAGGAAAAAATTACACAGAGAGTCAAAGGCAGGTGAGCAGACAATGTTACATAGTTAATGTTGGAGGAGCCTGTCCTGTGCACGTGGGTTACCTCTGAAAAGGAGTCCCCATTGCCTATCACCCATAAATTCTGTCTTACAAGTTCTAATACAAACTCCCCTTATGCTTACTTCATTAGCTGGAGTCAACATTTATCTCTCCATTTCCTGACCTGCTGTCTTAAGCACATAGTATCACATAATTTAATGTTATGTTTTGTTTTTCTCTATCTTTAGATTGCTGCTCTTGAGCAAGTAATGTTACTATTCTGAAGTCCCCTTGTTAAAATATAGCAAGTCCTCAGCATTATTCGTACCATGAAAATGGTGTTTTAGTATTAATATTAGTATGGTCTTTAATATTTTGGTGTATTGTTCACATGTTGATAGAAAAAAAATCTCCCTGTAAGAATTCATAAAATATGTTATTAAGAATCTATGAATTTACTACTTTTTAAGCTTAAAAAATAATCAGGCATTCTCATTAAGAGTTTAATTTTTTAAAACTTTAATCACAGAGAGATATTGAAAGAGAAAAGAGAGAAAGAGCAAGAGAGGGAGAAAGAGAGAAAGGGGTCCGGCAGTGAGAGGGAGGGGCGGAGAGTTTGAGAGGGAGGGAGAGACGGGAGAATGGCAGGGGTTCACTCTCTATTCTGCTAACTTTTTTTCATGAAAAGTCTCTGGTCGTCATCATTACATGATTTGTTTTGTAAGCTGCCCCTAGTCATGCCTACATATGCCTCTGTGTTATTGAGGATGCTAAACATTAATTCACTTTCCCACTTTCCTTAATAGGTTAGTAACTGATAATGTTGTTTTGAAGTAAGAGCTATCTGGTCTCAATTTATCTGTTATCAATTATATTACTAATGTTCATTATTGATTATTTTTGAGAGTGTTTTTTTCTAAGCCTGAGTTTCTCTCTATTTAGAAAAATTTAATGGGGTCACAGTTTTATTTTGGACAAATACTACCTTTTAAAATAATGGAGCCTCATTTCCTATCATTTATTTGCTTATGGAATAGAAGTAAGTTAATACAGGGTTTGGTAAAATATTATATAAACATATCTATATTATGTAACATCTTGAAATTTTAATTTAGCCATTAAAAGCAAGTTTTAGGAAACAGTTTAATGTCATGGAAACCTATTACCCTGTTTTATGACATGATAAAAAGGGGTACAAATAGTATATTAATTAGTATCTAGGTTTGTAAATAAAATGTAGATTTAAAAAATCTAGAAGGGAACAGTGTTCACTTTTGGGTGTTTTCTAAAATTTCTAAAGTGTGTACAGGATATTACCATGACTTTTATACTTAAAAAAATATTTAAAAGATATATACAATCCAATAAAACAAAGTAACTCACAGGATTAAACAGTTATGGATCATTCAACTTTGGAAATAACAGTCTTTACTGTCTCTGGATCTGATCATTTGTGTTTGATTTTTATGTACAGAGCAGAATATTGAATTCTCAGAGATGAAGGTTGGAATGCATGTGCAGATGGCACAACCCCCTGAGACATATGTTTCCTCAAGCATCCTGGATCTGCTGCCAAGATAGTGCCAACCCACTTTTTTGGACTAAAATCCATATATCACTTTCAAGTGATGATGTCACAGGTACACTTGATCTCACTAATACTGCCTCCAACTAATTAATTACAGAAAGCTTCTGTAAATCGTAGAAATGTTATACACATGCACACAGATGCATACACACAGATATGCACATTGAATTAACATCAGCAATTGAAAAACATAACCCCAGTCTCAGAGCACCTTAAGGCTTTGTGAAATGTTACTTGTAATTTGGTAAAGCAAAGCTGCCTTAGACATGCCATGAAGCATGACTAATTCACCCATGTGTGGACTAATCTTAATTTAATCCCATATTTTACTTTTCCCTGAATGTCTGAAAATTAGAGTGTGCAAAATAAAAAATGCTCCTGAGAATTAAAATTCAATGTAGACAGTGGTACCATAAATAACCCCTCATGCAACCTATGGGCAATTTTGATCAACTATAGCACTCTTGCTAATTGTTTCAAGATTTAAGACTCAAACCATAAAACAGCAGTTTTTAGAAAGAACGTTTGGCTTTGATATTCCCTTTTCATTCCAGGCTGACAGTCTTAATTTACTGATGATGGTCAGGGTTCCTGGTATATGAGTCTACTTCTTGTATTAGTCTCTAATTGACAGGGAAATTTTCTAGGATAGAGCCTTCTAAGCCTAAAGTGTTATGTTTTCTCTTTCTAGACAGGAAACCTAAAAATTGTATTTAGTGAAAGCTTTGTAAAACAATTAACTTAACAAATATTTTGGAAAATTTCTGTTCACAGTGAGTTTATTTCATCATTGTGATAGACACAATAAAATAACAAGTAGTTGCATAAATTCCTGTTCATTTTATTTTGAATTTAGTAAGACTTTTCTCTATTTGAATAAGGTTCTAAAATGTTACCTTCTTATAAAAAACTTTTCCAGAAGTAAAAAAATGTATTGTATTTAGCCTGCCAAGAATTTTGCAATAACTTAGGCCTTTACGAGCAATGACAACAGCCTGATCTTATATTATTGAACATTTTCCTTCAAAAAGGTTCTATTTCTGGTATATATAGGATATTAAAAATTCACAAATAAGCTAGATGATAGGGTCATCACATGAAATGGATCTATTTTTATTAGAATTCTTCATCCATGTGTTATAAAATATGGATATCATATAACAACCCACACTGTGATTTATTGAGCACTTAATAGTTTATATACCAAGTAGGTCCTTTATTTATATTATGTCTGTTAATACAACTCTACTAAGTGAGGTTTTTATTTTTTGATTGTGAGTTTGAGGTTCCTGCTAGTATTTATTATTTAAGAGTCTTATGACAATTAATAACCTTAATTTCAACAAAGCAGCACTTTACACATAACAAAGTAAGAATCAAAGAATTTAAATAGATTTTCCAAAGTCACCCATTTAGTAAGCAGTAGAGATGTAAGTCAAGCCAAATTTTCTATGACTTTTATTTGTATCTTTTTCTGCTTAGTTGTTTTTCTTTTATGGATTTTCTTCTTTAGTATTATTTATCAACATCCTAGTAGAATGTATGAACTTGTAAAAAAAAAAAAGACCATGTTTTATTCATGTTTATGTTGACACAATAACTCTAAAAGTATATTAGACATGATAAGTCTTTAATGGAACTTAATTAAATCTAAATTAACATCATGATTCAGGAGCTTAATATGTTTGGTCACTTCCACCTACACTGAGCGTTAATCACTTAATAGATAACCCATAGTTTGTTTTATTACCAAAGGTCATTTTGTTTATAAAGATTTATAGTCTTTATGTATGAGTGTGTGTGTGTGTGTGTGTGTGTGTTATTGTGTTTAACTTGAAGGAATTCAAATTAATTTTTGCACAAGCACATGCATTCGCTCTGGATTTCCAGCTTTCCTTTGATAACACTTAGCCCATCTTTCCCCATGGCAACAATTTCTTGAAGAAGAAACATGTGCATTCCAGTTTAGCACAATCCCTACTACTTATTTATGTTCTAGAACCAGCTTGTGTCACCTTCTGGTTCTATATGCAATTGCATTGGTCATATCTTGTTATGCAATTTCATAGAATCAGATATTTCCTAAGGTGATATGATTTATCAGAGAGTTAAAAAAATGCAGCCCATAATCATGCTGTTTTAATATCATCCTGTGATATTTAATATTTATATATAATGGACACAATTCTATTGTACATTGGCAGGATTAAAGAACATTAGGAAATTAATATTAAAACTGATCTTTGTAACAGGAGAAAATACAATGCCGGTAAAAGTTTACTTTAAAATATTAAATAAATTATGACTAAGCTTTCACATGTGGTTGTGGTGAAGCATCAGAAGAATCTGCTATAGGAGAGGGTTTCCTCCATGGGTAGCACACTCAGAATGGTAATGGGACACCGCAAGGAGAATGAATATATGGTAGCTAAAAAGCAACAGCTGCTCTACCTTCTCCTCCACCACAGAGCACACCAATTTTCTGCAAAATATTTTGATGATGATGAACTTGTACATAGTCAGACTCCTGGTTAACACCATTTCTTAGGCTTGGAGATTCTCTTTTGTTATTTGGATTAAGATAAATCTGTTTTCTAAAAAATAAATTTAACATTGTCCCAACTTTCACTTGAAAATATTACTAAAACAGTTTCAGCTTTCCAATAAATTTTACTGTGTAAATATTCTAGACATAGACAATTATTCAAATGTTAACATATACACACACATACACACGCACACACATATATGAAGTTTGAGAGACAAATTTTAACAACTAAGATGTTCTTAAATCTCAAATCTTGAGAAAAGATTAGAGAGAATTAGTAAGGACTTTTTTCTTCACACTGTCATCACCCAGATAAAGCATTGAGATATTGTGCATGTAAAAACCCAAGAAAGCTTAATTTAAAATAGAGGGATGTTTTATGAGGCTCTGGAAAGCAGCTACACAGGGGAAGTAGTTATTGAGGTTTGGTAAGCGGTGTGCGTTGCAGATTTTGCATGTTTGGATTTTATAGGCTGTTCTCTTCTCCCGTGTGCATCTATCTTCATTAGCCTCCGTGGTAATGAAGCTATGATGTGGGAATTAATCTTTCTTTAAAAAACACAAAACTCAAATTTTCTATTCAGGTAGCAGTGAAGTTTAATCAGGTCTTCCATTGTTCTAAAGAAAGTCACACATTTAAGTTTTGTACATTTTTTTCTTTCCTCTGGGGCCAATGTTACTGTGGTTGAAAAAGCTATTACTGCACTAGTCAAGTTATTACAATTTTCTGGGCCTCATTTGATTCATGAATAAGGGGGAATAAACACACATTCCTGATCTAAAGCAGAGGGCTAGATTCCTAGAGCTGGCAAGATCCCTTGGAATGTTAGGTTTATCCAAACTCTACATTCAGTAATCAATGTATGTAGCCAATTTCAAGAATATGTTTTTATTCTGAACATAGAAATGGCTTTACATAAAATTAAGAACACAGTATGAGCAGGCCTAAAAATTATAATTAGCTCTTTTCTTGGTAATCACCTTTGCCTTTTTGTATTATTACTCAGTAGGCTAGTGCCATCAAACACAATTATGCAAGCTCCAGGTCTTCCTTGCAATGCCTATTCATTCTTTTTCGCACCGGTTAAATGCATAGAGTAAATGCAGTATGTTGAAAAATTTTATATGTGTGTTGGGGGGGAAGCAGTATTCATAAGAGAGAACTAAAAGTAAGAGATAAATCAAATTGCTCAAGTTCTGAAGTTCTGATTGAATAATTTAGAACCATAGAATAGTATAGACAACTATTATTCCCAAGTCTCCTATATGCTAACATATTGCATCTTATATCAGCTTATAGTATGCTTTTAAAACACCTTAAATGGTCCCGGGTGAGTATAATGTTTGGTTTCCCCTGTATAAACTGCATAGCATAAAGAATGGTCAAAATAATTTGTTTAAGGCAGCTATAATCATAATGAAAAGATTAAAACAGTCTACTCGATAAGGAGAAAATTAATAATTTTCAGAGCTAGAAATAAGTATTTTACTTGCATAATCCTTTGTTGAATCTAGAATTCATATGGGTTATCAATTTCATCTGTATAAAATTTACATTATAATAACAAATACATGATTTTAAGTGTACAATATGTTTTATGAATGTTTTATTATAATAATTTTGAAGGTGAGAAAACTGAAGCTCAAACAAATTTCAGTAAATTTACCAAGTATACTGCTATCAAATTATAAAACTGGAATTCAGTCCCAGTTGTATTTGGTTGATGCCCTCTACATCAATTCAACAAAGAATAATCCACTATGGGAGAGAAATTATCTCCAAATACAAAAATTTCAACATAGAAAAAGAGGTAGAAAAATGAGATATTGTAGGGCAATATATGTGTGCATGTGTAAGCATATGAATACTTATATTAACTCAAACAAGTGACAGTAGAGTGACAATTTGAATTTTGTAATGTTTTCCACATTTTTTAATGGTTATGTTTTAACCTTGTAATTAAGTTGTAACTAGAATTAATTAGTTTCTTCAATTAAGGAAAACATCCTTACATGATAGACTCATCAGTCCTAAAGTGAATTTGTCATTAGTTCAACTCTTTATGTTTTAGAAATCAGCATATATTTATACTTCAGAAAACAATAAAAATGACTTATCTCAAGTGCTTCCAAGACTGCTTTGTTATTTTATTAAAAATAGAAACAATGTTTCTATTTTTGCTTAGTTTTCCCGATGAACTTTAATAGTTTTATATAGATGAATAAACATATTAAAAGAAAAATTCAACTTTTCTAGAAATCAAACCTATTTTTTGTTAGGCCAAATATGGAAATTAATATACTCAATACTTTAGTTCCATCATCTGACCTTGACCTTGCGGGCTGGCAGCTACTGAATGTACAAGGGGGTAATCCTTGAGAACTTGGCTCTGTGGAATAGGTAAAAGGGGAAAATGCCTACTGTCTTGATGAACCGAGGGCAGGATTTAGTGTCATTTTGGTTTTTGTATACCCAGTACCTTGTACCTAATATGTATTCAGTAAATACGAACTAAATGAGCAAATAAATGAAACTACAGCTTTTTATTCCTTCATAAATGGCAGTATACCACAGAGTAGTTTTCACAGAATCAAAAACAATAATCTTCAGTATTCTGTTTTGTATTCTTGAGGAAAAATGTGGTCCTTGGCCTCAAAATCTTACATAGAGAGATATAACATAAATATTTGTAAACTTGAATAGCACCCCCTTCTCCAATGATCTATTTAGAAGTTTTAAAAATTACTTGTAAAAATATTATTTGGTAGTGTATGACTTACTGCCAATGATGAAACTGGCCTTGATATAAAAGCTCATAAGTTTGAATGATAAATTCAAGCTGGATTGTCCATGGAAAGCTTTTAGAGAATCAATAACAGATTATTAGATTTGAAGAACAGATACAGTGAGTCTAAAAGGAGAAAACAAGAAATACCACCTTGTTGATGGATAGTAATTAAAAGCACCATATTAACAGTTGACCAGTACTGTTTTGGGGAGCCTCAATAAATCAGTTTAGGAAACAGAGTAACAGTTGATGAAGCAAAAGGTAAGTATAGGGGGAACAAGTTAGGTTGAACTTAAATAAAAGATTATGAAAAACCATTTCTTATATTTGGTTTGGACTTGAAAGCAAGATATATTGAAAAGCTATTATACAATAGTTACCAGACTTTGTGTCCAAATTCATTGTATTTCCTTGTTCCTTCCTCCTTTCCTTGCTATTTTATAAAATAGCCCACGCTCTGTTTTCTTTCGAAAGTAGACTCAGTAGCATAGTATTAGTACTGTATACTTAAGAAGACTAAGAAGATTCCATAATGGAGAAGAATTGGGATCCATAAGAAATATGCTACACACATGTGAAAATAATTCACAAATAATTCAGTAACAGAAGCTCAGTGTATGTACCTGAATTATTTATCAGTTCTGCTAAAGTCATGGGGAAAAAAATGAAAGGAAGGGAAAATAAGAAAAGTGTCCCACTAGAGATTATGTTAAATTGCAATTTGGAGAACAAAGTGAATGTTTTTGAAATCAAATAACTGTGTGCATATAAGTTTTATATGCATTGTTTTAACATCAGTAATAAATCTGACAAAAAATGGAAAACTGATGGTAACATATCAACAAGTGGTTAAAAATCTAGGGTGTTTCAAGTGAAACACCCTAGATATAATTCAGTCACTTCAGGCAAATTCATTAATATTTCCAGCTATCCCAAGAGAAAATGTCATGTGCAACAATTTGTTCTCATGCATTTTCCCTTAAACAGAGGTAATAAAAAAGGGCCATGTAAATTTTTCTGATTGCTACTTATATATGAGCATTATATCTAAGATTCACTAGTACATCAGAAAAGATGTGAAATATTTTCCAAAATTTATGTTTTTTTTAAAAAATTTCTGCTCAGACAGGTCCTAGAATATTCTAGTACCTTTGGTACTTTGTGAAGAATCTTTCAAAAACTAATTCTAGCAAATTTTTAAGTTATAAAGAATTTCAGTCTTTGTACTTATATTGCCATCATCAAATAATAATATGAAGTCTGTCCAGAAGGTATCCAGCCATGTACTATGGAAAATAGACATTTATTTAAGAAGATGCAAGATATAAGAAACATTGTATAAAGGACAATGACACCTTAGTCCCCTTTAAAGTAGGCACCTTGGGACCTCACACAGTTCTCTGATCTTTGTTGATTGCAGCCCATACGTGTTCAACATTCTCAGGTGTTCTGCTTGCTCTCAGCGTTCCAGAATGTGGATCATTTTCAACAGATTGTCAACCATCTTTGAAGTGTTTGTGACACACTTTTATTTGCACTGCGCTCATTGTATCGTCCCCAAAAACCTTCTGATCCATCCAAATAGTTTCCACAGAGGAATGTACAAGCTTAATGCTAAATTTGATGCAGATTTATTGCTCTACTAGCTCAGTTATTTTTTGTTTTTATTTATTTATTTGTTTGTTTATTGTTTGATTGTCTCCATTTTCCCACCACCACTTTCCCCTGCCCCACCCTCAATCCTTTGCCCCTTTGGCTTTGTCCATGGGTCTTTTATACATGTTCCTTGATGACACTTCCCCAGCTTTTCCCCTGATATACCCCTTCCCCCTCCCTGCTGGTTATTATTAGTTTGTTCTTTATTTCAATGTCACTAGTTATATTTTGCTTGCTTATTTGTTTTGTTGATTAGGTTCCACTTATGGGTGAGATTATATGGTATTTGTCTTTCACCGACTGGCTTACTTCACTTAGCATAATGCTCTCTAATTCCATTCATGCTGTTGTGAAGAGTAGGAGTTCCTTCTTCCTTTCTGCTGTGTAGTATTCCACTGTGTAAATGTACCACAGTTTTTTGATCCACTCATTTACTGACATGCACTTAGCTTGCTTCCAATACTTGGTTATTGTAAATTGTACTGCTGTTAACATCGGAGTGCACAGGTTCTTTTGAATTGGTGTTTCCAGGTTGGAATATTTTCCACAGAGGAATGCTCAAGCTTAATGCAAAATCCGATGCAGATTTGTTGCTCTACTAGCTCAGTTGAGCAATTCAGAGAGGGGAAAAGTTTCCTTATCTTGGCATTCACAAATCACAAAAATTTAGATTAACAACTATGTTATTCTAGCATGTGATTTTGCCTCAGAAATAGGATGTATACATATAAACATTAAAGCCTGCATAGCGTTTAAGGGATTATACAATTACTAGCATGACTATCGTAAGTCCACAATCTTCAACTCAAGTAAATCTTTCTCAGTATTGTTACAATTGTTTTCTCTTATCCCTCAGACAGTAGAAACTTTTATTTGAAATTATTTCAGGGAAATTTTCAACTCTAATGAACTTGAAAATACATAGCCTTTATTAGATTAACAAGTTCATTTAACAAGCATGCATCTGTCACCAGCCCTGTACCTGGCCCTGCTCAAGTTAACGCAGATTGAAAGAAATGAAGACCAAAGTTCCATTATCGAGGGTTGCGCATTAACTCAGGTTTCTGTTAAGGGGTTATAGTTGCATATTTTTTTCTCCTTTCCCTTGCTTCTTTTCCTCACTCCCTTCTTCCCTCTTCTATTCCACACCTTTCTCTTTGTCTTGCTTTCTTGTTCTTGTAGGTTTGGGTAAATCTAATCACTGGTGAAGTGAGAATTAGATTCCTCTGTCAAACATGAGTATTTTAAATCTTACAGGCTTACCTGCAGTGAAAAGTCTGTAGTTACAGCAGATTGCAAATTATTCTGCACAAATATTTAAAGCTTTAGCTATCTAAAAGTTTCAAGAACTATATGTCCTAAAATATTAATATATTTAAGTTATAAGTGACCTAAGAGAGGCCCTGTTTACCATCATCTTAAAATGAGATCAGGGAAAACTCAAGGGTATATATACATCCTCATCTTCTTGATGTACCCAGGTTTATATGCAAAGTTCTGATTACCATTAATGGAGGTTATGTATGCACATAAATGATTATTTTCTTCTATTTACTCAGGGTCGCCTCCTTCCAGGGCTTTCAATGCTTTCTATCACAACTAATGTTCAGTAAAGGCTTTTAGCTGTGTCTCCACAGCCAAAGGGCTTTGGAAGATTTACTAGATCCAAAGCATTCAGTATACTTGTGATATGCTACAACCATCTAAACCAGTATATACCGCACTTTAATTCTTTCATTTGCACCACAATTTTGGTTTTCTGGGTTAATTTTCTTCTTCTTTTTTCTTTCAATTACTATATAATTTGTTTTTACATATAATTTTAGATGTTAATGGCAGCTCAGCTTACTATTTGTATATCCATGGACAAACTATGTGAGTTTTATTTCTCTAAATCCTTGAGGTCTCCCTGCTACTTCTTATCTCTTTTAGTTAATGCAAGGAAGGGCCTTACTTCATATGATGTGAATGTTTGTGTTCTCTCCAAATTCCCATGTTGAAATCCCATCCCTCAAAAATGATAGTATTAGGAGGTGAGTCTTTAAGAGATGCTTAAGTTATGACTGTGAAGCCTTCATAAGTGGGATTAGAACCATATAAAACAGGCTCTAGAAAGTTCTCTAGCTCCTTCCACCATGTGAGAATGCAAGAAGTCTACAACCTGGAAAAGGTGTCTTGCCAGAACCCAACCATGCTCTCATTCCGATCTTGGACTTCCAGAATGCTTAGCCTTGAGAAATACATTTTTGTTGTTTATAAGCCACCTTGCTTGTGGTATTTTGTTATAGAGCTTGAATGGAGTAAGGGGCCCTTCCACACTACCTGTGAGCTGTAATTGGTGTTGTCTGGAGTGCAGTGGCCTGGGTCTTCTGATGTTGGAAGTCAAAACCAGTGTTCAATGTAGTTGGCCGCTCAGGCGGCTGGAGGGGTAGGGCTGTCTGAAATCCTGCCCACATGCTCCAATTGAACCACATGTGAAGTGGCGCCATAAGTGAACACAAAGAGCATTCTGAAGTTGACACAGCACATCAATCTTACAATTTTTGTGTCCATGAAAGAGACAAATTTATATGCTTGGGAAAAATAAAAAATATATAGTAAATAGTTAAACTATAATATATTTTTATGAGAATCATTTAATTTGCTCTTCCAAGTATTCTGTAAATTAAAGCAAATCGGTGTATGTTACATGTTCTGAATTCCTGTTTTATATGCTGCTGCCTTTGCTTTGTAAATGCATAGGAACTCTTCATTTATTTCTCTCTTTTTCCTCTCTGGTCAGTGTCACTTAGACTGAGAAGTAGTAGACAAGATATACTTGTTGCAGTGTTCTTTCTCATATCTTTTCCTGTAGTTTTATCCACACTGCCCATTATTTTAAGTCTATGACATGCATCAGTAATTAGAAAACCCACTACAGGTTGGACAAACAAAATATATACTGTAACGTTCTCTCTTGGCCTTATAAAAACTGTAGTACCTTTCCATTATAACTAACTCTAAGCCAAAATTTTACCATGTATAAATTCACCTCATTATAGTTTGTCAAATACATGTCCATTTTAAATCCTTATGTGGGTATTGAATGTTTAATGTTATATGCAACTAAGGAATATATATTCCTTACAAGGTATATTATCAAAACAAAAATATTTTACAAAATCTTAATATAACTGAGTGATCATGAGATAGTACATAGAAAGTAAACTCTCAGTAACCATTAACCACTATTACAATTGAAATAGTGTACACTGTCATTTGTAATATATTAATTTAGCATGCAATCTATGTTTCTATACTTTATAAGCAAATATATGAGGACTGTCATTGTTTTATTTCTATTTTCCAACAGTTCATTTTAAAAATAATAACATACACATAAGATATTAAACTTCTAATATTTCAGATACTGTTTTAAGTTCATTAAAATATATTGAATTAAAATTTATAAGAATTTCATAATGTGGTTACTATTTTCATCACCCTCCCCCTTTTTTTCCTGTTTTGGAAATGTAAGCACAGAGAAATTAAGTGATTACTTTTCCCTCAAATAAGTGACAGATTTAGAATGAACACAAGATATAGTAGCTCTGAAATTACTGTATTTAGTAGGTTAGCAACACTGACTATTCAACTATGACAGATAAACTTTAAAAAGATTATTAAAAAGAATGTGGTACCACAGTAGTAGGAAATGCTGAATTTAATATGCAAACCAAAAAATTTATAAATGTAGACCCATCAGCAATTAAAATTTACTCAAAGAGACTTCACACTATTTCAGAGGAAAATCTGTATTTCCTTCACATGTACCTGGTGTTGAACACCAATATAATTTGCATAATGACAAGTATATTTGAAGTATCTGATTTAAGTAAGGCACTCCGTTTTTCAGTCTAACTTACATGCTTTCCATTTTTGAAACACCACCCTAATCCTATCAGGTATTTTCTGACAGTCATATTTTAAGAAAAAAGAAATTAAGGTTCTCAGAGGTTCAAGAGTGTATCAGGGTAACACACCCAGTTAGCCTGGTATTGGGACCCAAATCTAGGTATTTCTAACTCCACAAAGACACTTGAGAACTACTGCAATAAGGTATAGACTTGACGGCCTTACAACTATCCCTCTAACCCCACTCGTTGTCACAGTAGTCAATTTATGATAAAATAAGATTTCTGTCTTTATCTAATAAAATTTTATGTTTATAGGACTTTTAACTACTTGATAATATACTTTAATTGTCATTTTCTCTGGTAGAATGCGCCCTGTGAAAATATAGAAACTTTTTATTGTTGCTGTTCAAGAAATAGGTGCATGAATAGCAACTAAGGAAACTTGTGTTTAGTCAAGAAACACCTCAGTGCTTATTATGAAGACAGAAGCTACTTAAGAAGGTTTAATACATGATTTCCATTTCAAGACCAACTTAGTGCTCTAGCTGATGTCTGCTTGGAAAAGCTCTGCTTCATTTATTGAATAAGTAAAGGTTTTCTTAATAACTTTTTGTGTTTTACACAAAAATGACTGCATTACAATTAATTAAATTTCATGCAATTGGATAAGTGAAAACATTATGATATAAGGAAGACAAACATCAAATTTCCAGAAAGACAATTATATGCTTTGTTATTTTTATTTTGCCTCTCATAGACTAGGAAAAAAAAAAAACAGAAATGGGACAGAAATTGCCAGCGTTGCACATGTTAGTTAAAAGCAGAAAACTTGGAGATGGATGATACCAATTTGGAGGTTGGGTACAAAGATGAGGAAGCTCTCGAGGAGTACAGATGGAGAAAATTAAACAGGTTCATGATGTTTGTATTAAATGATTACAAACATGACCAGACTCGTAACTTTCTCTGTGTGTGCATTTCTGCAATTGTGCCTTTAAGATTCTTTATCAGTACATGGAATCTATTTCCCTACTCTTTAAATGAGACTTAGCCTCTGACTTGCTTCAGAAATGACTGTGTGAGTTACAAACTGAAGCTTCAAAAGGCCTGTGAGCTTTCATTCACTATTTTATAATGCTGCCTCTACTCTGTGGACATCTTGGGCTAGACCACTGAAAGAGGAAAGGTCACGTGGGTTGGTCAGCCTGGTGACCCAGCAGGAGGCATTCATGATCTCAGCCAAGACTGTTAAAGCCTTAGCGAATTCACGACTTTGCCATAAATGAGCATGTGCAACGGAGAACTGTTAAGCTCAGACCTGAATACAAAACAATGGACCAGCTGACCTGCAGAATAATAAGCAAATAAGTGTTATTGTTTTCATCCACTGAGTTTTGAAGAATGATTTGTTACACAACATTATTATTGCGATCGATAGCTGATAGCCTTGTGAAATAGGCTGGAGGTTGTTATCTTTATGTTCTCACTCTATCGTTAACAGATAGGGTGAATATAAACAAATGAGTCAACTTCTATTTCTTCATTTTCACAATGTCAAAAATTGGGGGAGGATTTATTCAGATGACTCTTAAAACCTCTTTGACTTTATATTCTAGGGTTTCTAGGAAATTGAAAAAGTAAAGTTTTAGACTATTATCAATAAATTTAGTTTTTTAAATAAAATATACTTTTGTGTTTTAAAAATATTGAGGTCTAGTTGTTTCTTTTCTAATGTATCATGTTTATAAATAAAAGTAATATAAAATGAAAGCTTTCACTGGAAGGTATTTTCCAACAAAATATTAAAGACTCTAAAAACATCCCCTGACCAGTGTGGCTCAGTTGGTTGGAGTGTGGTCCCGTAAACCTTAAGGCTGCGGGTTTGATCCTTAGCCAGGGCACATGCCTAGGTTGCGGGTGGATCCCGGGTCAGGGTGCACGGGGAAGCAACCAGTCGATGTTTCTCTCCCGCACTAATGTTTCTCTCTCTTTCTCTCCCTTCCTGCCTCTCTGAAAAGCCATGTAAAAAAAAAAAAATAGAGTCCTCAGGTAAGGATAAAAAAATACATAAGTAAATAATAAAAAAATGAAAACAAATAAGCTGTTTGTTCAGCCATGGGAAAAAAAATTAAACTGAAATGCTGCTTATGGATTTAAAAAATGTAGTATCTAGGAAAACGATCTCAAAACCCAAAATGATTATGTAAATATATTTGACATTCATAGATAACAAATATATACAATTATTTAAAAATACTGGACTTCTAAGAGAATAGTGAGGAGTTTTAATATGTTTTTTAGGGAACAACACATTAACATAATGTTTTTCCGGCTCCTGGATATAAGGAACCCAGATCTCTTAAAGCAAGTGAACCATAATGCATATTCATCTGAGTCATTTATATTTTCAAAAGTAAATCCATACTACTCTCTAAGGCTTGATACTAAGTAAAAGGGATAGACCTAGAACATTGTGACAAAAGTAATATTGATTTCCTTTCATTGGCTTTCATTTGAGCTGTGGCTGACTAGCTAATTTAACTGATAAAATGACTCAGGGGTAGAGATTACTGACTGATAGTTTTATCCCTCTATGAAAATGTTTCCACATTATTACAAGACTCTCTAATATCTTAATTTAAAAGAGTAAACACCTGTGGCAAAAATCAGTGAGAATGAAATCTCAAGGTATAGTGTGGTTTACTCACACCTATATAGGAACACCTACCTATATGCAGAAAATAACATGAATAGAAACAAATGAAGCTATTTTCCCACTTTTATTATTATGTTGATTGATTAAATGACTTGTAAACTTTTTTTTCCTGATTTTTGGCACTTTTTGAGACCTTGAGAATGACAAAGCCATTAATGAACCATATAATTCTATATGTTGTTTCCTGAAGCAAACAAACATCACTGATCTACCTTATTCTGTATTCCAAGTCAAGCTTTGTTCCTTTAACTCTTTTGCAGAAACTGAGAGTTCAACTATTTTATTTACTCAAGAGAGAGGTGTACAGATAATTGTGTGCATACTCATGTATATGCATATACATGTTTTATATTTACAAATTTTCATGTATAAAGTTTAGAAAGTAACTAAAATGTTTTCCGACCACCTTAAAAAGGCAGTTCATCAAATCTGAGGTCCAGAGATAGAGCAGACTTTACTCTCTCATTGTACACCTGGAATAAATCTCACTTGGTTGTGTTTTAATTCAAGTTAGAAATAATAATTGAGAGTGACCATATATAATGTTACAAATGTTAGTGGGCAGTATAGCTACTGATATGTAGGGATATATGGAACGATGATTTAACTGGAATTTTTACCTATTAAATTTGAATATTCTCTCTTAATTTTAAATCTAAGAAATTTAATCTAAGTTAATGGTTTAGTGAAAAATGTGAAATATAATTTTCTTAAATATCTTTATAGAAAGTCATAAGAAATTTAACCTGCTTAAAATATAGATCTGTTAGTATAATCATTTACTTAAGTGTAACGATTTTTCTTTGAAGGATAGTTATGGTCACCTGCCTGAAAATGTGAAATAATTGTACTTATATGTTGCCAATTTCCAGGTAAAAGCTCAGAAGTGTAGCAATTTGAAGGATGGCAAGTATCAAGTATCACTAGCAGGTACTCAGAAAGGAAATGGATCCTGTGTGACTCAGTTACTGCCAATCACACATACTCTGTTACAGGTCCTGGCAAGTACTAATCGCTTAATCCTTGCATCTGTTACTACCAGCAAAAATAAATGAAAAATTGCAAAAATAAAAATAAAATACCAAAAAGTGGGGAGTCAGAGGATGTGGTAAAGCATCTAAAACAAATTTCATCTGGGTGACTGGAGAAGCTATAAGAACAATAAGAACCTTTTTTTATTTTATCAAAAAAAAGATAATTTGGTAAAGTGTCCAGTTTCCCAAACTACTCCTGTAAATATCGGATAACAAAGCCATTTAAAATAAGAATCTTGATGAATTGTTAATCTGGACAATATTTTATGACTTTATGTCACTAATACCCACATATTTACGGCCCGTGACAAAATAATGATAACAACATCAGCAACAATAATGATAAACCTCCCTTGAAGAAACACAGGAGGCTTACATGAAGAAGTGGGAGCATAGTTCAGCGGACGAATAAATCATGGGGACTACTTTTTGGGGATCTTAGTTATTCTTATGCACATATACTGTAGAAAATAAAGAAAATCTGTTTGAATATTGCATATACTTGATAAAATTATTTGCAAAGTAATAGTGTTATCATGAGATAATCCAAATATTAAATTGAAATATTTATATATTTATATTTACCTATAGAAAAAAAGATATAATACCAATTAAATGTCTACCTATATTACTAATTTAAGTTAAAGGATTTTGCCTTTTGAGGTGCTTAAGTTGATATATACAGGGTGAGGCAAAAGTAGGTTTACAGTTGTTCTTATGGAAGATAATACAATAATTACTAAATGATAACGCAATAATAACTGTGTTGTGTGCACTCATAATTGTAAACTACTTTTGCCACACTCTTATATGTAATTTATAATAATAATATTCCAAAAATTCAACATAATTACACTATATAAATATGGCTAGTACCACAGGTTGGCTTTAAAAATAATTTTAATATGACCATTCTATTTTATACAATAATGGAAACAATAATCACTTTTCACCTGGTGTTGTTAAGTCTCCTAACTGATCTCACTATTCCTCTTCTTTCTTTCATATCCCCAATTCTATGGAGAGCAGCAAAAGTGAATGGTTGGGGGTAGAAGAAGAAAAAAAACTCATGAACACAGACAACAGTGTGGAGATTGCAGGGGGTAAGTGGGTAGGTGGGAGTTGGAAGAGGGTGTGGAGGGAATAAATACTGATAGAAAAAATAATTTTAAATACAAAAATAAACATATTTTATGTAATTTCTATGCAAAAAAGAGAATAATCACTCGTTTCCTGCTTCATTTAGAATAAAATCCAGAACTGTTGCCATGACCTACAAGATCCTACATTGTGTCTATACTTTGTTGTACATATTTAATAGCATGTGTTACAACTAATGTCTTTAACAACTTGAGATTTGACTTTTGTGTATGGTGCGAGGTGCAGATCCACTGATTTCTAGAATAGAGGTATTAGTCTCGCATCACTGAAAATGTATTCTTTTTTCCACAATTAATGTACAAGTATCCTGTGTCATAAATCAAAACACCATATATGCCCAGGTGTGTTCCTAGATGTTCTTCTCTATTCCATTGACTGATCTATCTACCCCCAAACAAATAAAACTTTATATTTATTTCTAAATCTCAAAAATAAATTTTACGTCTGATAAAGAAATTTTCCCAACCTTGTTCTTCCTCAAAATTATCTCAATTTTCTTGGTTATTTATATATATAAATTAATTTAATTTAGAATTTAGAATTGACTGGATATTTTAAAATTTTAGTGAAATTTTAATAAATTAACTTAGATAAATTTGGAAGGATAACATTTTTAAAAATTTACATTATTTTTATTGTGTTTTTTCCATTTCCATATGTCCTCCCTATACCCTCTTTCACATTCACTCACATATCCTTCTTCCACAGCCTCCGCAATCACCACACTGTTGTGCTTGTCTGTGAGTTCTCTTTTTTTCTTTTTTGCTTAATCCCTCCATTCCCCATACCTCCTGCCACTGAGCACTGTCAGCCTCTTCTCTATATGTAATTCTGCCTCTGTTTTGCCAACTGTTATTTCAGTTTGTTCATTAAATTACACATATGAGTGAAATATATGGTAATTATCTTGATGGGATTTTAAATAGATAAATTAAACAGACAAATTTGGAAGTATAGAAATTTTTTTCAATTATTTTTTTACAAACAACTAATATTTCTTAATTTATTTGGATCCTTTTAAATATTCTCATTAAATTTTAATGTTTTCATAATTCATATACATTTTAATGAATATATTTATTGCTATGACATACAGTATTATTATTTAGTATTTACTACTGTATATAAAATTGAATTTTGTATGTGTGACATATAGTAACAGTATTACAATTTACTAATTTTAATAAATTTTATTTACATTGTATGTTTTTCTATGTAACTATTTAAATCTTTGTTTAAATGTAAATATTTTTAACAATCATCACATTTAACAAAATTAATTATTTCCTCATATTATTACACTCTCATCTCATGTTTAAATTCCCCCAATTCTGTCAAATATATATATTTATATTTTTAAATTATAGTTGACAGACAATGTCATATTTTTTTCAGGTGTACAATCATGTGGTTAGACATTGATGTAACTTACAAAGTGATCACCCCTATAAATGTAGTAATTATTTGATACCATATATATTTCTTACAGTGTTATTTATTACATTCTGTGTTGCAGCCTGTCAAGTCCAGGAAGTGTCACTCCAGATTCAGATGGACAGAAGAATATTCATGGAACCCTGGGGATGCTTGACATGCCTTTATTCAAGGGTAGGCAAGCCACACATGCTGCAAGCTGTGTCTCTTCATGTCACTTGTCCCTTCTCTCTTGGCCTCTATCATGGCCCAATCAGGAAGCCCCTACCTCTCTTAAATACTGAAAAGAAACAACGTCAGCAGAGAGCCAAAAAAGGTTGTGTAACATAGTAAGACTCTGTGTATGTGAGCCTACTCCAGGCTATGGGAGTACTTACCAGGCCCAGTCTCAAGGCTATGAGAACACTACTTATCTTAGATGCCTGGACACCTGGGTGAGGAAGCCAGATTGCCCTACATTCCCGTGCTGTACTGTACATCCTCATGACTATTCTGTAACTACTTATTTGTACTTCCATATATCTTCACTTTACATCCTCCAACCCCATTCCCTTTCGACAAGCATCGACATGTCTCTATGAGCCTGTTTCTGTTCTGTTCCTTTGTTTATTTTGTTTTTAAGATTTCACATGTAAGTGAAATCATATAGTATTTGTCTTTCTCTGTCTATCTAATTTCACTCAGTAATGCCCCCTAGGTCCATCCATGTTGTTGCAGATAGTAAGATTTCATTCGTTTTTATGGGTGAGTCATATTCCATTGCATATATGCACCATTTTTCTTTATTAATATGTGTTGGTGGATGCTTAGGTTATTTCTATATCTTGGGTATTGTAAATAATGTTTCAATAAATATATAAATATGTATGTCTTTTTGATTCAGTGTTTTGAGTTTCTCCCCATAAATACCCAGAAGTGGAATTGCTGGATACTTCTTTGTCTATTGTTATAGCCTTTGTTTAAAGCTTATTTTGACCAGTATTGATACCCCAGCTCTTTTTTGTTTCTTTCTATTTTCCATCCCTTTACTTTCGGTCTATGTGTGTTTTTCAGCCTGAAGTGAGTCTCTTGTAAACAGCTTTTGTAAGGGTCTTGTTTGTTATCCCTTCAGTCACTGTATGTCTTTTGATTGAAGCATTTAATCTATTTGCATTTAAAGTAATTGTTGACTTCAGGTCAAGATGATAGGTAAAGGTAAACACGGTTCACCTCTTCACACACTCATATCAGAATTACAAATGAACCATCATGTAGAACTGGCAGAAATCAAGTTGAATGGAAGTCTGATAACTGCTGAATTAAAGAAACCACATCCATCCAGAGTAGTAGGAGGGGCACAGATGCAGAATGGGCTTGTCCCACACCCACACGTGGTGGATAAAATTTCGTGAGGTATAACTCAGAAATGAGGAGTCCCAAAGCCACCCCAAGCCCCCCAGCCCAGGGTCCCAGTATCAGGAAGGGTTCCCATAACTTCTGGCTGCAAAAACCATCAGAGATTGAGTCAGTGGAAGAAACTTCCAGAGTCCCAGGCTGTTCCTCTTAAAGAACCTGAATATGAACTTACTCAGACTCATTCCCTATGAGCTCCAGCATCAGGGTAACAGCTTGAACGTCACCAGTGGTATACAGGGAGGAACTGAAGTGGCTGCACCAAGGCTGGGGGATAGGCTTCTCCCAGATGGAAAGACAGGCAGAGCCACAGAGCCTACAGGCTGGTGCCATATCTGAGACTTCATCAACCTAGCTAACACTGTTTGCCCCACCCTGGAGATACCCTGAGGCTCTGTCCCATTCAAGTTAACAGCTGTTAAAGGTAACTTTTCAAAATGAACAGCTGGTCTTGGCTCACACTTCACAACTTCTTAAATGCTTTCAAACAAGCAACAGCTGACTTCAGTGAGCCCCCAACTCCCAAACTCTATACCTCAAGACAAGTGGTCCCAGGCACTTCACTATCAGCAGCCAACTAAGATTCATAGTTTGGCTTTGCTTAGGAATCTCCAAGTGAGCACAAGTAGCAGCCATCTCTCATTTCTCTATAGCTCAGGCAGGGTGGCCCCGGGGTAAAACACAGGTGGGGACTGACCTTGGCCTGTACCACCCTGGAAACCCCCAGGCCTGTGCACCCATTGGACAGCTACAGACCACATCAGGGCACCATGATCCTACCCCTGCACAACTGATCCTCCACAGAGGGTGGAGATTGGTGGTCAGTAATCACAACCAATATTTGAAACTGACTGGCCTGGGTAAATCATTCCCATTGACTTGCCATGGCAACCAAGTCTCAACTATAAGAAGAAGGTAAACTTAGCCAACATGAAGGGTATACCTTGTGTATCCAGCTTGGGTGATAGGCGACCCTATGCCACTGGACCTTTCAGGACACCTACTACATTATGCCAACTACCAAGACACGGAGTTATAGCAGCTCTACCTAATACGTAGAAACAAACACAAGGAAGTTGTCAAACTGAGGAGACAAAGAAACATGGCCCAAATGAAAGAACAGATCAAAACTCCAGAAAAATAACTAAACAAGATAGAGATAAGCAGTCTATCAGATGCAGAGTTCAAAACACTGGTGATACGATGCTCAAGGAACTTAGTGAGGACCTTGACAACATAATAAAGATCCACACAGAAATGAAGTTTACACTAATTGAAATAAAGGGAAACAGAAGTTGAGTGAATGAAGCTGAAAATCAAATAAATGATTTGGATCATAAGGAAGCAAAAAACAACAAATCATAACAACAAGAAGAAAAAAGAATCCAAAACAAACAAACAAACAAACAAACAAAAAACACAAGATAGTGTAAGCAGCCTCTGGGACAACTTCAAGCATTCCAAATTTTGCATCATTGGGCTGCCAGAAGGAGAAGAGAAAGAACAAGAAATTGGAATTTATTTGAAAAAAATAATGAAAGAAAACTTCCCTAATTTGCTGAAGGAAATAAACATGTAAGTCCAGGAAGCTCAGAGAATCCCAAACAAGATGGATGCAAAGAGGCCCACTCCAAGATACATCATAACTGAAATGCCAAAGTTTAAAGATAAAGAGAGAATCTTAAAAGCAGCAAGAGATAATCACTTAGTTACCTACAAGGGATTCCCCATAAGACTGTCAGCTGATTTCTCAAAAGAAACTTTGCAGGCTAGAAGGGGTTGGGGAGAAATATTCAAAGTCATGAAAAGCAAGGACCCACAACCAAGATTGCTCTACCCAGCAAAACTATCATTTAGGATTGAAGGGTAGATAAAGAACTTCCCAGGTAAGGGAAAAACTAAAGGAGTTCATCATCACCCAATATGATTATATGAAATATGAAAGGGACTTATTTAAGAGAAAGAAGAAGATCAAAACTATGAATAATAAATACATACCTGTCAACAATTGAATGTAAAAAACAAACTAAGCAAACAAGAAGAACAGAGACAGAATCATAGATTTGGAGAGTGTTTTATTGGTTGCCAGATGGGAGAGTGGAATAAGGAAATGGGTGAAGATGTGAGGAGATTAAGATATACAAATAGGTAGCTACAGAATAGCCATAGGGATGGAGTAGCCAGAGAACTTATATGCATGACCCATGGACATGAACAATGGTGTGTGGATTGCCTGAGGGAGTGGCGGGTGCTGGGTGGAGGGGAACAAAGGGGGAAAAATCAGGAGAGCTATAATAGCATAATGAATAAAATATAATTAAAAAAAGAATAAAGCAAGCAAAAAATAAAGTAATTATTGATATACAGGGTCTGGCACAAATAGCTACCATTTTTTATTATAAAATATTTTAATACAAAATCATAAACATGTAATTCTGTAACCTAACACTATCACACTTAAGCACACCATCTGATATTTTAGGTGAAATGTTCAAATTGCTGTCCATCTCATGCGAGACATTCATGTACTCTACCAACCACAGTCAAGCAAACCTTAATTCTTTGGGACCCTGTATATTTATTTATTGCCACTTTATTATTCATATTTTTAACCTTTTTTCCTTCTTAAAGAGACCCTTTAACATTTCTTATAATAGTATAATAGTGGTTTGGTGATGATGAACTACTTTACCTTTTTCTTGTCTGGAAAGCTCTTTAATGTCCTTTGATTCTAAAAGACAGCCTTGCTGAATCCAATAATCTTGGTTGTAGCTCCTTGCTTTTCATCATTTTGAATATTTCATGACAATCCTTTGTAGACTGAAACATTGCCACTGAGAAATCAGCTGACAGTCTCATGGAAGCTCACAGATAACTAACTGCTTTTCTCTTGCTGCTTTTAAGATTATCTCTTTTACTTTAATTTTTGCCATATTTGTTATAATGTGTCTTGGTGTGGGCCTTTTGGGGTTCATCTTGTTTGAGTCTCTGCAACTCCTGGACTTGTATATCTGTTTCCATCAACAGATTATGGAAAATTTCCATCGTATTTTTTTTTTTAAATAGGTTTTCAATATCTTGCTTTCTCTCTTCTCCTTCCATCATCCTTAGATATGAATGTTGGTAAAAGTTTTCCCAGAATGTCCTTACACTATCCTCATTTTTTTTGGATTATTTTTTATTTTTGCCATCCTGATTGAGTATTTGTTCCTTCTTTGTCTTCCAAATCACTGATTTGAACCTCTGCTTTATATACTCTACTCTTGATTTTTTATAATATATACTTCATTTCAGTGAGTGCATCCTTTATTTCTAACTGATTCTTTTTTATATTTCCATTTTTATGTTTCCTGTCTCTTAGTTCTCACTAAGTTCCTCTACTCTTCTCCTCAGTAAAACATGTCTCTTTGTCTCCTCATTTTGGTAGTCTCTTTCTGTTTGTTTCTATGTATTAGGTAGAGGTGCTATGTCTCCTGGGCTTGGCAGTGTGGCCTTATGTAGATGTCATGTAGGGTAGTGCAGCCTCCCCAGTAACCTGAGCTGGGTGCTGCCCGTGTGCCACCTGTGTGAGTTGTGTGTACCCTCTTGTGGTACTTGAGCCTGGTTTGTTGTTGGAACATAACTGGGAGAGATTGACTTTCAGGCTCATTGGCTGCAAGGACTGGCTGTGGCTACTATAGAGAATCTGACCCCACAGAGCAGAACTACTTCAGTAGGGCTCAGATATGTGCTGAGTTCTCCCCTTGAGCGTGTCATTTCTGCAGGTGGTTGGGTGGTACTTGGTGTGATCTGAAGCTGTCCACTGAGTGAACTGACTCTGGGGTCTCCTTGGAGGTATAGGCCAAAGTCATTTGCCACCTGTGCCCAGCCCAAGGCCACTTGCAAGGGCTACAAAGCAATCTGCAGATGGTCTCTCCTTGTGCTCATCTTGGAGATGCCCAGCTGAGGTAAAGCTACAAAGCAAAGCTGGTAGCCACTAGTGCTGGGCCTTGGGCCACTTAGCAAAAGGATGGGATATGCAGAGGCCAGATGCTGCTTGTTCGAGAGGTTTTAGAAAAGTCAGCAGTTTGAGCTATGATAGGCTGTTTGTATGGAAAAGCCACTGTAAAGGGCATTGCTGAGCCCAAATATTGTGTTGGATGGGTTGGGAATCACCAGAGTGGAGGTAACAGTGTTAGCCAAGTTGATGGAGATTCAGTGATGGTGTCCTCCTATGGGTTCTGTGGGAGGAGGGCTCAGAAAAAGAATAATGGGCTCTGCCACCACTTTGGTCTGGAAGAAAGCTGCCCTTCCAGCATTTTTCATGAAGCCAGATAACTTAGTTCTTGCCCTTAATCCTTTTTGCCTTTCTAACTACTCCCCCAGCACTGGAACTCAGAGCACATGAGTTTGAGTTAGATTGGGTGGGTCCTTTAAGAGGAATGCCTGGGACTCCAAGAGCCCTCTGTCTCACTCAGCAACAGTTTTCACTGGCTTTTACAGCCAGAAGTTATAAGGGTGTCTCTTCCAGGTACTGGAACCATAGACTGGGGTTCTGGTGAAGGGCTGGAACCCCTGGCTACTCAAAGGGTACCTCCTCAATACCCCTCCCATATTTTATCTACCACACATGGGTGTGGGACCAGCCTGTTTCATATCTCCCCTACTCCTGCCTGTCTCAATGTGGCTTCTTCTTCTTCTTCTTAGTTATAGCACTTCTGTTCAGCTAGATTTCAGGTGGTTCTATATGATGGTTGTTCTGTAGCTTAGTTGTAATTTTGTTGTAGTTGTGGGAGGTTCCTAGTATTATGTTTTACCTATGCCACTATCTTGACCAGAAGCCCTCTCAAATATATATTTTTTAAAATAGTTATTTGCAATTAAGATACAAACTCTGCAGTTCCCTTTCTTTTAAATATTATTGTTATATTAAATAATCTAGGAATACAGATGTCCTGAGATCAGATTTGTCTACTTGTTCTCTCACGATATCACGTAACCAACTTATTTCTCTGTTTCCTGTAAGCTGGAATTTAGTTTTTACATCTAGGTTCTATTTCTTTGGGCAAGAATATTATATGAGTAGTGATAAGTACTTCATTTTACATCATGTTAAGAGACACATCATGTCTCAATGTTGCAATCTTAGTCATGTTAAGAATGATCAGTGAATTCACATGGCAACAGGAGTAACAGAAAAGTTATTGTCTAATACGTATATTTGGTTACTTTGAAATTCCATTTCTAGAGAAAGGACAAGATAACATATTTAATTATTTCTTCAATTGACAATTTTTTAAGAAGTAGGTGTTGTACTTACCACCAGTTATGGCCAGAGGTTATTAATATTTTTTGGAAGAGAAGTGACTTTAAAAAATAACATTAATAATAATTGCATAAATTTTATATGTAATGTTTCAAACAGTTGATCTATAATTATTCATCTAGTTGAAATATCCATTTTTGGTCAATAACATCCCCTTAATGTTGGCTCCTTATGTTTTTTTATTGAGGTATATACTCTACATACAGTATATGTAAAAGTCCTATTTAATTAATCTTGACAAATGCATAGATTTCTGTAACTAATAATCCTATTAATATAGTAAACAATTCCATCACCCATAATATCTATACTTCCAAATTTTAATCAATTCCCCATGTCAAAAAAACAGCTGTATCAAAGTTTTATTTAGGTTAGGGTAGTTATTATAGAATATATATATTTTCTAAGGTGCAAAGTTCTTTTTTTAAATATATTTTATTGATTATGCTATTACAGTTGTCCCAATTTTTCCCCCTTTCACCCCTGCACCTGGTACCCTCCCTATTCCCTCTGGCATTCCCTTGCCTTAGTTCATGTCCATGGGTCACGCATATAAGTTCTTCGGATACTCCATTTCCTATACTGTTCTTAACATCCCACTGTCTACTCTGTCCCCACCAATTTGTACTTCTTAATCAATGTACATTTTTCCCACATTTCCCCCCTTCCCTGTCCCAACTGATAACCCTTTAAATGATCTCCATATCTATGATTCTGTTTCTGTTCTACTTGTTTGCTTAGTTTACTTTTCAGATTCAGTTGTTGATAGTTGTGAATTTATTGCCATTTTAATGTTCATAGTTTTGATCTTTTTCTTAAGTCCTTTTTAACATTTCATGTAATAATGGCTTGACAATGATGAAGTCCTTTAGTTATACCTTGTCTGGGAAGTACTTTATCTGCTCTTCAATTCTAAGTGATACCTTTGCTGGATATGTAATCTACATTGTAGGTCCTTGTTTTTTCATGACTTTGAATAATTCTTTCTAGTCTCTTCTAACCTGCAAAGCTTCCTTTGAGAAATCAGCTGACAGTCTTATGGGAAATCCTTTGTAACTAACTATCTGCTTTTCTCTTGCTGCTTTTAAGATACCCTCTTTATCATTAATCTTTGGTATTTTAATTTTGATGTGTCTTGGAGCAGGCCTCTTTGTATACATCTTGTTTGTGACTCTGTGCTTCCTGGACTTGCATGTCTTTTCCATCATCAAATTAGGGGAGTTTTCTTTCATTATTTTTTCCAATAAGTTTTCAATTTATTGCTCTTTCTCTCCTCCTTTGGTCACCCTTATGATTCAAATGTTGGTACATTTAAAGTTGTTCCAGAGCCTCCTCAGTCTATTCTTTTTTTTGGGGGGGTGGGGGGTTATTTTTTCTTCTTGCTGTTCCATTTGAGTGTTCCAAATCATTGATTTGATTCTTGGCCTCATCCACTCCACTGTTGATCCCCTGTAAATTTTCTTTATTTCAATTAGTGTAACCTTCATTTCTACTTGGGTCTGTTTTATGCTACTGAAATACCCAAGGAGTTCCTTGAGCATCCCAATAACAAGGGTTTTGAGCTCTGCATCTGAAAGATTGCTTATCTCTATTTTGTTTAGTTATTTTTCGGGAGTTCTGTTCTTTGATTTGGGCCATGTTTCTTTGACTCCTCATTTTGGCAGCCTCCCTGTGTTTGTTTCTATGTTTAGGTAGAGCTGTGTTGACTCCTTGTTTTAGTAGCATGGTTAATGTAGAAAAGTGCACCGGTAAGTTGGATAGGGTGGAGCCTTAGGTAATTTCCAGTATTGGGCAACCCATGTGAACCAGGTTTATGGAGTCTCCAATATGGTGTCACTGCTCTGTTGCTCACTGTGTGGGAGAGCTCAGAATGGGGACAATGCTGCTGCCTGGCCTTTGGAGTTTTTTGGGGTGGAAGCTGTCCCCTAGCACTTGTCCTGGTGTCAGGCACTTCAATTTCTCCTTTTCTCCCTGTATGCCACTGGTGTCCTTCCAACTGCTGCTCTGGTGCTGAAGCCCAAAGGGAGTGAGTTTGTGTAAGTCGTTAAGTCCAAATCTGTTACTGTAGGCCCTTTAAGAGAAGAGTCCTGAGAATCCTGCAATTTCTTCTACCTCCCCAACCCTCACTGGTTTTTGCAGCCAGGAGTTATAGGGATGTATCTTCCTGGCCCTGGAACCCTGGGCTGGGTGGTCTGGTGTGGAACCTGGATCCCTCACTTCTGAGGTGTCCGTCTATAGAATATATTTGTAAATGACATTTTATAATGGGTACTTTTCTGTTTTTGACCACATTCATTTAACATAATATTTTTGATATGCATCCATGTTGTTGAAGTGATATTGGAATTGAGTTTTTCTCCTCACTCCATAGACATGTTAAGTTGTTATATCATAGATCAATAGTTTTTTATTTTCTTTCTCATAACTTAAAAAGAAAGTTGCATATATGTAGCATATTTCTATACTTCCAATATTATTATATTGCTATATTTGCTTATCCTTTTGCTAATACAACACCATCTTGATAGTCTTATCTTTACAGTAATTCTTAAGATCAGATAGGGTAAGTCTAAAATTTTGTTCTTCCTTTTCAAAGTGTTTTCATTATTCTTGATCCTTTGCTTCTCCATATTATCTTTGAATAATTTTCTTGATTTCTAGAAAAAGTCTACTGAGATTTTTAGTAGAATTTTATTGAAATCTACAGAACACTCTGAAGGGACTTGGAACATCAGTTATATTGGGTCCCTTGACGATGAACGTAGATTTTCCCTTCATCTATATCTAATGATTTTACTCAGTAATGTTCTGTAATCTTTTATACATAAACTTTTTCTAAGAATAATTTTCCATTTTTTTCTAGTTTTATAAAATTGTTCTTTTGTATTTTGAGAATTGAATACTCTAAATCAATGTGTGTGTATGCAAGCATTTAGTTTGTGAATATTTTGTTTAAAATGTTGTGTCTCTGCTCACAAGTGAGACTATTAGTGAGGTAGAAAAAATCTCATTTTTCCACCTGTGAGTCTTTTATACCTGTATGTCTTTCTCTTTCACAGTCACAAAGAACACTTTACTTCTAACACTTTTGATCTTTAAATATGTGAAAATATTCCCCACCAAGCAATTCTGTATGATACCAGCTGGGTGTGCTACAATTGACTCAATTCCGACACTACCTACCTGGAGGTAGTGTCAGATCCCACAGAGAAGGACTCATTCCCAAAGACTGCTCTGCCCCTCAGATGCCAATCACAAGTAGTAGGGCCCCAGATTACCCATAACTTCTGACCAATGTGACTACAATTTGGATGTTTCCATGAACACCTGCCTAGGTTCCATTAATTTGCTAGAGTGGCTCGCAGAACTCAGGGAAACATTTACTTACATTTACTAGTTTATTATAAAAGTGTATGATAAAGGGGACAGAAGAACCTCCAGATGGAAGAGATGCATAGGCAGTGGTATGTGGGAAGGGACTCAGAGCTTTCGTGTTCTGTGCTGTTTTGCCAGCCTTCTAGCACCTCCATATGTTCACTGATGGGAAGGTCTCTGGATCCAGTACTTTTGAGATTTTATGGTGGCTTCATCATGTAGGAATGATAGACCATCAACCCCATTTCAGTCCTCTCCCTTCTCAAGATAATTAGGGCAAAACTACACATTCTGAGCTTTTAATCATGGCTTGGTCTTTCTGGTGATTAGCCCATCTCCAGGAGCCCATGTATAATCTTCCCTTAAAATACACAGCACTTCTATCATTTCAGGAAATTACAACAGTGTCAGGAGTTCTGTGTCAGGAATGAGGACCAAAGACTGAACATTAGAAAAAAGGATGCTCTTAGAGCTCCTGTCGCTTAGGAAATTATAAGAGTTTTAGAATGTGACAGGAATCAAGGGCAGAGACCAATGTTTTCCATTATCTCACAAGCTGGAAATTTTTTATTGTATTTTTTATCTTCTTATCAACCCAATACTGCATAGTAAAATTAGTTGGTGGGAATTCCCTTGTCTATTCTTTACCTAATGATTTTGTATTAATGCCTGTGGACACTCCAATGTTTATCACAACTTGTTAATATAAATATCTATAGCTATTATTTTGTTTCTGTGTTTTTTGTATTTATTTTAGAACCTCAAGTATTATTTGAATGACTTTAGTAGTGATAATCTAACCAAGACTTATATTTCTTCTTTAGTTACTTGTGGCAAGTTTTATATTATAAAGGTAAGTTTACATGCTAAGATTTTAAATATAATTAAATAAAATTGTCCAAGTATTCACACATAACTTTTTATCTGAAATATTTCTGTAATTATTATCCCATTTACATAATTTCTTTACATCTCTTTTTAAAGTAATTTTATCAGAAGTTTGTTATTTTATTAGAATTTTTTTTGAATTCTTAATATTAGGCTTGCAAATGTCATTTTTTAAAAGATTTTATTTATTTGTTTTACAGAGAGGGAAAGGGAGGGAGAAAAAAAAAAAGTGAGGGAAACATCAATGTGTGAGAGATACAGTGCTTGGTTGCCTCTCACACGCCCACATATGGGGACCTGGCCCGCAACCCAAGCATGTGCCCTGTCTGGGAAGTGAACCAGCAACTCTTTGGTTTGCAGGCCAGCATTCAATTCACTGAACCACACCAGCCAAGCCTGCAAATGTTTGTTGTTGTTTTTTTTAACTTTTCTTTTAGAAATGTCTTTTTTCATCTTTCTTGTTATTTTCATTTTGTCTAATCTTCCTTTAAATGACATTCTTAGTTTATTAATGTTCCGCCTTTGTTTTTTGCCAAACATGGACATTTAAGGATACCCTTTCAACAAATACACCCTCTGCCTAATGCACATACTATTAGTTTTTAGATTACATTTTCATTATATTTTATTCTGTAGTACTGCAGATCTTACTTTGTTATGAATCTGTTTTAACTTTCTGTTATCTAGAATTATGTTGTGAATTTGGAAACATTAATACATATTTTGGTATTTGATTTTTAATCTTATTAAATTTTGATTAGATAAATGATTCATTGAAATTTGTTAAAAAATGATTTTGATTTGCCACCAAGTACACAATTCATTTTAGAGTAATAATTCTAAAAACTTCAGATGGGTAATATCTATTTTAGTTAAATATTAACAATAAAAGGTAGATATTTGTATACCTCAGATGATGATTATGAACCTCTTAATTTTTCTCATAGTTCTTGCCAAATTTTCTATGATGATATATGAAAAACATATTTAGGATTACTGTCTTCCTAGTTTAATGTGAAGATATCATCACTCATGACATGACACTTTATTTCTAGCAATGCTTTATTGCATAAAATTCTCTTTCAACATATTATCATATATTATGTAATATATAATACACATATACCTTTTTCCTTTTGTTTAGCTTCTTGTGTATCTTTGATCATTATTTTACCTCTAATGTTAGAAATATTTATGTTATGTAGTTCATTCTGGCTTTTAAATCCAATCTTTTAATTGAAAAATCAACATATTTATATTTATCATCATTGCTTATATATTTAGATTTATACTCACAAACTAGTTTAGATATTTTAATGTTTTGATTTTGTATACTTTTTCTCCTTCTCCATTTTGTGAAATAACAGTTTATTTTAATTGTATGTTCCTAAAATAGAATCAGTTATAAACCACTTTAAGTTTCTTCAATGGTCTAACTGTAAATTCTGGTTTAACTTAACTTAAAATTTACTGTATGACTATTACTCTTCTGTAGAATATAAGCAATCTGTTATCATTTAACTCTGATCAATTCTTCTCATTTTATAGATAACAGTGTTCAGTATTTTATAATCATCTAAAATGTTTATAAATTAATACTTCTCATTCTTATATTTATTCATTAAATATTTAGATTTACCCACAAATTTATCATTTTTTAGCCAGTATATCTTTTTCTACCTGGGTTCAATTTCTTTTTAAAGTAGACATTTAGGAAACCTAGGTGGAACTAATACCTGAAATTAATCTCCCTCTCTCCCCCTCTTACTCCCTTTCTCTCTCCATTCCTCTCCCCACCCTCCATATAATCTTTTCACTTGAAAATATCTTAATAGTGCTTCAAGAATCCTCCAGGTGTACAATTCTAAACCAACAACTTTCCATTTTGCAATGACAGTGTTATTTTACTTCTTATTTTATTTTTGCTGTTGACAAATCTGTTATTTTTTATTGTTACTCTTGTGTACTTCTCTCCTAGTTGCTTTCAGGGTTGTTTTTTTTTTTCTTTTTCTTTTTTGTCCCTTATATTCTGTATTTTTCATACAATGTGTCTGGATATGGGCTTAAGTTTGTTTTGCTTTTTTTTTTTTCTGCGTGGGAGTCATTGTGCTTTCTGAATATGAAGTTATATGCTTAACAATAGCCCAGCAATTCTAAGGCACGTTCTCCTCAAATAGCACCAATTCCTGGGGATATGCACATGTCTGTATACAAGACTGATGCCCTAGATCCCAAGGCAACTGCTTAAAGATAAGCCTGGGGATTCAGGTTTTTTCAGTTTGCAGCAGATAGAACACTTTTTCTTTGTTGTTGTTGTTCAGTTACAGATGTCCCAATTTTTCCTCTGTTGCTCTCCCTAATCCACCCACACCCCCGCTGCTTCAGTCAGTCCCCACCCTGTGGTCCATTGCCATGGGTCCTTTATACATGTTTCTTGACTAGACCCTTACCCTCCTTTCCTAAATTATCCCTCTTCCCCCTCCCTTCTGGTCACTGTCAGTTTGTTCTTTATTCCCATGTCTCTTTCTATTTCACTCATTTGTTGTGCTCATTAGGTTCCATTTATGGGGTGGGGTGGGGTCACATGGCATTTGTCTTTTGCCACCTGACTTTTTTCACTTAGCATAATACTCTCCAGTTCCATACATGCTGTTGTGAAAGATAGGAGTTACTTCTTTTTTTCTGCTGCATAGTACTCCATTGTGAAAATGTATCACAGTTTTTTGGTCCACTCATTTACAGATTGACACTTAGGCTGTTTTCAGCCCTTAGCTATTGTAAATAATACTGCTATGAACACTGGGGTGAATAGGTTCTTTTGAATTGGTGTTTCAGGATTGTTGGAATGTAATTTCAGCGCTGGTATCACTGGATCAAAAGGCAGTTTCATTTTTAGTTTTTTGAGGAAACTCCATACTATTTTCCACAGTGGCTACACCAGTCTGCATCCCCACCAACAGTGTACCAGGGTTCCCTTTTCCCTGCATCCTCTCCAGAATTGTTGTTTGTTGATTTGTTAAGGTAGCCATTCTGACTGGTGTGAAATGGTGTCTTATTATGGTTTTAATTTGCACCTTTTTGATAGCTAGTGATGTTGAGCATCCTTTCAAATGCCTATGGGCCTTCTGTATGTCTTCCTTGGAGAAGTGTCTGTTCAGATCCTTTGTTCATTTTTAAGTTGGATTGTTTATCTCCCTGATGTTGTATCCTATATATTCTTTATATTCTGGAGATCAGACCTTTGTCCATGGTATCATTGGAAAATATGTTTTCCCATATAGTTGGTTCCCTTTTCATTTTGCTGATAATTCTCTTTAGGCATGCAGAAGCTTTTTATTTGATTAGTCCCATTTGTTTATTTTTTCTTTTCTGTCTCTTGTCCTAGGAGATATATCCTTGATATATTGCTGCATGCGATATCTGAAATTTTCCTACCTATGTTTTCTTCTAGGACTTTTATGGTATCACAATTTATATTTAAGTCTTTTAACTATCTTGAGTTTATTTTGTTTTATGGTGTAAGTTGGTGGTCTAGGTTCATTTTCTGCATGTAGCTGAGCAGATCTCCCAAGGAAGAGTCTATTTTTTACTCCATTTTATGCCCCTGCCCCCTTTGTCAAATATTAATTGACCATAGAGACATAGGTTTTTTTCTGGGCTCTCTATAATGTTCCATTGATCCATGTATCCGTTCTTATGCCATTACCAGACTGTTTTGATGATAGTAGACTTGTGATATAATTTGATATCAGGTAGTGTGACCCTTCCTACTTTGTTCTTTTTTCCCCAAATTGCTGAGGCTATTTGGATTCATTGAAGTTTCCATGTAAATTTTTGAAATATTTGTTCTATATCTATGTCATTGGTATTTTAATAGAGGTTGCATTGTATCTATAGATTGCTTTGGGTAGCATGACATTGTAATGATATTCTTTCAATCCATGAACATGATACATGCTTCCATTTATTTGTGTCTTCCTTAATTTCTTTCTTCAGTGTTGAGTAGTTTTCTAAGTACAGGCCTTTTACCTCCTTGGTTAAGTTTATTCCTAGGTACTTTATTTTGCTTGTCGCTATAGTAAATGGAATTCTTTCCTAGTTTATGTTTCAGATATTTCATTGTTAGTGTACAAAAATGCCTTTAATTTCTGAATATTGACTTTGTATTCCATTGTTTTGCCATATTCAATTATTAGGTCAAGTAGTTTTTGGTGGAGACTGTGGGGTTTTCTATGTATACAGTCATGTCATCTGCAAACAATGACAGTTTTACTTCCTCTTTTCCAACTTGGATGCCTTTTACTTCTTTTTCTTATCTGATCACTGTGTCTAGAATTTCCAGTACTATATTGAACAGATGTGGTAAAAGCAGACACCCTTGTCCTGTTCCTGATCTTAGGGGTAAGCTCTCAGTTTTTGCACATTGACGATGATGTTGACTTTAGGTTTCTTGTATATGGCCTTTATTAGGTTCGGGTATACTCTGTCTTCTCCCACTTTGCAGTGTGTTGTTTTATCATAAATGGGTGCCATATTTTATTAAATGCTTTTTCCATATCTATTGATATGATCATGTGATTTTTGTGGCTCATTTTTTATGTGATGTGTTATGTTTATTGATTTGTGAATATTGTACCATCCTTGCATTCTACTTGATCATGATGTATGATCTTTTTATGTATCACTGGATGCAGTTTACCAATATTTTGTTGAGGATTTTAGCATCTATTTTCATCAGCGATATTGACCTATAGTTTTCTTTCTTTATTGTGTCTTTATCTGGTTTTGGGATTAGGATGATGCTGGCTTTATTTTAAAGGGAGTTTGGCAGTTTTCCCTCTTAGATTTTTTTGAATGATCTGAGAAGGACAGGAGTAGCTCTTCCTTAAATATTTTGTAAAATTCTCCTGTGAAACCATCTAGTCCAGGGCTTTTGTGTGCTGGGAGTTTTTTGATTACTGCTTTAATTTCACCAGCTGTTATTGGTCTGTTCAGGCTTGCTGCTGCATCTTCATTCAGTTTTGGAAGATCTTATTTTTCTAGAAGTTCATCCATTTCACCAAGGTTTTCAAATTTCTTGGCATATAGTTTTTCATAGTAATTTCTTAACAATCCTTTGTATTTCTGTGGTATCAGTTGTAGTTTCTCCTCTTTCATTTCTGATTCTATTTATTTGGGTCCTCTCCCTTTTTTTCTTGATTAGTCTGCTTAAAGACTTGTCAATTTTGTTTATCTTTTCAAAGAACTGGCTCCCGGATTTGTTGATCCTTTGAATTGTTCTTTTAGTCTCTATGTCACTCAGTTCTGCTCTGATCTTGATTATTCCCTTCCTTCTACTCACTCTGGGTTTTGTCTGTTGTTTCTCCAGTTCTTGTAGATGAAGGGTTAGGTTGCTTATTTGAAATGTTTCTATCGTTTTTACATAGGCCTGTAATGCTATGTACTTTCCTCTGAGGACTGTCTCTGCTGCATTCCATAGATTTTGGACTATTGTATGCTCATTTTCATTTGTTTCCAGAAACTTTATGATTTCTTCCTTGATCTCATCATTGACCCATTCATTGTTGAATAGCATGCTATTCAGTCTTTACAAGTTTCAATGTTTTTGAGGTTTTTGTTTTTTTTTTGAGGTTGGTTTCTAGTTTTAAGCCCTTGTGGTCTGAGAAAATGCTTGTTATGATTTCAGTTTTCTTGAATTTGTTGAGGTTTGTCTTGTGTCCTATCATGTGGTCTATCCTTGAATATGTTCCATGTGCCTTGGAAAAGAATGTGTATTTTGCTTCTTTGGGCTGAAAGGTTTTTTATATATATATATATATAAGTCCATTTGATCTAATGTGTCATTTAATTCCACAATATCCTTGTTGATATTTTGTTTGGAAGATCTATCCATTGTTGACAGTGGAGTGTTAAAATCCCTTTCTGTAAGTGTGTTGCTGTCTATTCTTTCTTGAAGTCCTCCAAGGTTTTCCTTATATATTTGGGTGCTCATATGTTCGGTGCATTACAATATTTATGTCTTCTTGATTCCTTTAAGTACTATGAAGCGTCCTTCTATGTCTCTATTTATGGCCTTTGTTTTGAAGTCTATTTTGTCTGATATAAGTATTGCTACCCTGGCTTTATTTCGTTTCCATTTGCTTGGAATATTTTTTCCAACCCTTTACTTTCAGTCTGTGTAGGTCTTTTGTTCTGCGGTGGGTCACTTGTAGGCAGCATATGTGCGGGTCATGTTTTCTTAATCCATTCAGCTACCGTATGTCTTTTGATTGGAGCATTTAATCCATTTACATTTAAGGTTATTATTGATAGGTACTCATTTATTTTTTTCCCCTTTGTACCTGTGTTCCTCTCTCTCTCATTCTTTTTCATTTCTAGAGCAGTCCCTTTAGCATATCTTGCAATCCTGGTTTGGCGAGGTGTATTCTTTTAGCCTTCTTTTGTCTGAGGAGCTCCTTATTTTGCCTTCTATTTTAATTGAGAACCTTGCTGGATAGAGCAGTCTTGGTTGCAGACCTTTGCTTTTCATTTCTTGGAATATTTCTTGCCATTCCCCTCTGGCTTGTAGTGTTTCTGTGGAGAACTCAGCTGCTGGTCTTATCGGGGCTCCTTTGTGTGTTACTTCCTGTTTCTCCACTACACCTGTGTTTTTTCTGAGACTTGAAATTGTTCTTAAGTTCCCTTGATGTAACACTAAGTAAACTTATTTAACAGATGAATGTACTGAATTTCCAATATGTAGAAATTTATTTTCCCTTTGCTTTTCTCTGTTAGTGCAGTCCATTTTACCTATTTGTAATAATCAAGTGGTTGTGACTTAATAGTCTTTACTACTGGATTTAATCTCCTTGATGAATAAAGTGTGACATTTTCCTTACTATATTATTTCCAATAACCCTTTAGTATAATATATTGTTTAGAGAAAATGTTTAGTGTGCACTGGATATAACTGAAGTTAGTTATACTTTAATTTGTTTCCATAGATAAGTAGCTCAGAGTTTTTATAAAATATTTCTAATTTTCCTAAGATTTAAAACATTTTGAATTTTTAGAAATAAATGAAAGCATAAGTAACCTAGTTTCAACAAATTTAAAATTTTGTAGCCCCATAAGATTTGATTGATAGAAAGATAGGATTCTTCTGGAAGGACCATTGGATTCAGTGAGACAAACACAGGATTCTTGCTATAAGCACCAAATTAGATTCTAATTAGATCAAATTAAATACATTATGGATTTTGTGAACACTGGAATTATTGACATATCCATGGAATTATGCCTAATATTTAATAAGACTCAAAGTATAGTTACTTGCAAGACCTTTAGACTCACAACACACTTTGTGAGAAAATGTATACTTAGGGCTCCATTTCACAAACACACACACAAATCCATTTTTTAACAGCACAAATTCATTTTATGTAATCCCAATAAGAAAGATTAAACATGGTAGCTTAGAGATTTAAGAAAGGGATAAAATTATTATAATGAATTAGTGAACATGAAAAATAGACAAGGACCAAAACAAGTAGAGAGTAAGTTGAAATAAGAGGCAGTCTTAGAACAGTTCTGCACCTGACTGGTTTTCTTAAAACTGAATTCCAATGGTGAGGTATAGTGATATTTAGGTGAAGCTACCAGCTTTAGTCACCACTGCATCTTTTTCTGAATTGTTACATACAAATTACTTTGTAGTCATCTACAAAGAATTCCATTTTTTTTTATTTTTCATGTGAGTAAAATCAACTGTCCCAAGACAGCACTATTCATAATTCTGAAACTGTCTCCTATTCCATATGATCATATTCATATCCATGATTCCCACATACACTATGGTACATGCACATTACTTTACTAGAAGCATTTCAGTACAGATTAATCATAAGCAGATACAGGAAATTCAAATTATATTAGAAATATGGGTCACCATCTGTCACAACAAGGTAACATTTAACTATTGAGTTCAGTGTGTTAGAGCAACATTATAACTTAGAATTGCCTTAACTATTATGAAAGAGCAGTTTGTAGTGAGAGCTGCTACATAGGTGGTTGCAACAGTTGAAAAAATACTAATAAAAAAAATCAACATCATGTCAAACAAGATGTCATGGAATGAATGAATGGTCTTAGTTCTCAGGTGATGTAAGCATTTTAGGTTACCATGGCATCACATTATTATAATACTTTTATTAGTAGTAATAATTAACATTGAGTCAGGGCTCTTTATCTTGGAAGAATGAGTGAATGAATGAATGAATATGAGGAAATTATCACCTAGTCTAAATATTTGCCTAAAATATTTTAATAATTACAAAGAATCTGCTTCAAGAGGAGTATGTAATTCCTATTTCTGGGTTTGTCTCCCGTGGTTCGTAGGTAGGAGGACTAACGATAGTTCACTGCTACACCTCCAGACACAGGGGCATGAAGTGTTTATAAGTATTTCTTTAATTTTGGTTGTATATCCTTCAACACATTCAATAGAACTTTAAATATATTTTATCAATATGGAAAAATATTTAATGACTAGTTTTTGGTGTTTTTTTTTTTTCATTTTGCTGTGAAACCCCTCATATGGAAGGGCAGGACCCTACTAAATCTTTCCAGATTATTCATTAAAGTATAATATGTGTTCAGAGAAGCAGATGTTGACTCATCTAGAGGAAGAGGTTTCTATAGCACAGATACCCTATGTTTTTGATATAACATATGTATTCTTTTAGAAATTATTGTAAGAGATATACAGTTGCCATAGCTCTCAAAATTCAACCCAGGTTTAGGATTATATAGATGAATACAGCCAAAAAATGTTATAAAATGCATACAGATAGAAGAGAAGAAATAAAGTTTTTCCCCATCTTAAAACTTAAAAGATTTTCTTTAAAGTTATGTCAGTTGATAAAGTGATGAATTAAAAAAATATAACGGTGTTGTAATTCTTACAATCATAATAAAGGAATAAAAAAAATGAGTGAAGTGATACAGAGAAGCAATGGTCTTGCAAAGCCTTGTTCCTATAACTAACATGAATAAATAATGCAACATTTTTCTGAGTAAATAGCAGTATTTGAGAGACCAGAAGTATCTTAATCACAAATTCCAAGGTACTAATCTACATGTCACCTTTGGAAGAAATTTACATTTATGAATTAAATATAGACTTTGAGTTTAAGTTTTATTTACTGTGTCAAAATGAAAGGTTTCATTTAATTTAAATTTACCACTAGAGTGTTTTTATAAAAATTCCTTCTGACTGTGAAGTAGCTATCACACCAAAAAAAATCACTTCTTTAGTAAGCAAATAGAAACACCCAAGGAAAAAGAAAGGTGTTAAGCATTTTCCAAAATATGTAGAGAAAGAATATAAAGTTTAAGAAATCAGATGAATAATTTTCAGAATTAAAGTGTACTGAAAACAGTAGGAGAATCATGGGTTAATTTACCCTAGGGACAAAATTAGCAAATAAAGTTTTGAATAGTGAGGCCAAATGATCTGGGCTAGGGAATAATGATACTAAACATTAGGTTTCTTATTGTTCATTGTAGATTGTCAATTAGGATAAAATAAAAAGCATTATATTAGGTTTACAATGTGATTCTGTTCCGAGCTGGAAATGGAACAACACCCACTTTTTCTTTTGAGGCACAATGTATAAATTCAAAGAGATGTGCTTACTCTACAGTCGATTGAAAGCTTAGCATAGTAATGCAATCCGAAGAAGGCTGCATTAGTAGCATTCTGGCTTTTTAAAATATTTTAACTTTATTTTTAATTTATTAAAATACAATTGGAGTAAAATAAATAAAAAATAAACAAATAGACATATAAATAATAATTAAATATAATTGGATAATTATTATATGTCAATCACTGTTCTAAATTATTTACCTGCATTATCTAATTTAATATTCAAACACACTCTGTGTTGTACTTTAAGGTCTGTATTTTCATTGTTGATATTTTTCATATAAGAAATCTATGAATTAGAAAATTTGCGTAAATGACCTAAGTTCTACAATATTTAAGCCTAAATGGAATAATTACAAAGACATTTTATACTTTTATAATTTTTTAAAATAGCACATACTCTTTTTGTAAAAATTACAGAGTACAGAAATGTTTATTAGAGGACCTTCCATCTTAAATTTCTGCTTTTCAGGAATGAGTGAAACTAATAGCTTGTTTTAATAATCCAGTAATTTAATATGCTTATCAATTTTCCATCAACAAGGTCAGCATTCTGTTTTATGTGTCAATGTACCAGAATTTTCTGTTATAATCTGTTATAATTATATTTCTATCTTATAGAATGTAGTTTATAAGATTAAAAAAATACCCACTATTTGAAAATATGTTTCCAGAGGTTTTACTAAAATATATTTATTTTTCAATATTTGTCCTTTTTCTTGTTTGATTTTCCATTTCTTTAGTTCTAAATTTTTAATTTATAGTTATAGTACTTACAATGATTGTGTACTTGTTTAGTTTATTTTGTCATTTGGTAATATTTTTATCTACTCCTTTCTCAGAGAAGAATTGTTGTGTAATTTAAAATGTCTTTCTTTCACCTATATATAAAAAAATAAAAAGAAAAACAAATTAAATGACTTTTCCCCTTATCGAATTTTGTATATTGCTTTACTGTCTCCTGAAAATGAATATTAGCATGAAAAAGGATAAGTTCGGAATGATACTATACCTGGCAGGTGTCTTGATAATTTTAATACTTTTTATTATAATTGAATTTAAGTACCTTTTTGAAGCTATATTTCAATATAAATCACTTTATGAAATTTATTTGGTTTTTATGTATCTTTTCAATAAATAATTAACTTGATGATATTATTCAATATACTTCAGCTGTTATTTTTTTTGTTTATTTTCTGTTTCGGGGTCACCTATTATATGTATATTGAGTTTCTGTGGCCCTCTTTATGTTGCCTCATGAAATACAGTTTAGCCTAAGGGTTAAGAACATGTACTCCAATGAAAACCTGATTAGATTTTGTTGCTGTGTGTGACCATACAATAATGTACTTAATCTCCTTTCCACTGTAAGATGGAAAAGAAAGGATGATGTTCCTCAGAAGATTTTTGTGATGATTAAATAAGTTGTTATATGTAAGGTGTTTAGAACATAGGCCACGATATAGTCATTAGCATGTAAGTTTTAGCTATTATTTCTGCTCTGTGATTCATAATTTGGTTTCTCTGTAATAACTTTTATTCTCTTATATTTTTGTATTTTATTGATTTCTCCAAATCTAACCAACAATTGCTATTAATAGGCTGTATTTTAATTTCAATGTTTTAGAATTTATGTAATAGTTTTAGTCTTATTTTAATTTACTGAGATCTGTCGGGACAATGCATTTTCTTCCTTTTGTTTTATAGTTTTTATTTAACCTCTTGTTACCTCTTCCCTATAAGCTATTTGTAAAAACAGTTATTTTTTTCACTGCATTATTTTAGATTGCTGAGAACTGTATGTGTAAAACACTTTTATGTTTTAAGGCTGAAAGTCACAATGGTCTATATTTTAAATTATTCTCTCCTTTGATGATACTTTAATATGTATGAATGTCTCTTTATAGCTACCAATTTATTCAAATTTGAATTGGGGCATTTAAACTTGTCTTTTGTTTTAAGTGCTTTTTTTTTTCTTCAGTTCTTGACTAGTGATGAGCATGGATCACTGATCAATTAACTGAAAGTGGGAAAATGAGCACCCCATATAGTAACCTTTTTGATTCAGATTCAATCTGCTGTTGAAAGGGAACAGACAACTTGGACATAAGTTTGGTATGGCTCACTTTTATGCCTCTCAACTCACAGTTTTTTTGTTAGGTGATTAGGGATTTATTTATCAATCTCAAGTGACTTTGAGTAGCAGTCTTCATATAAGGAGATCTTTATTCTTCATTCTTCTTTACGCTTCATTGTCAATAATCTCTCTTTCAGAAATCTTTAGACATTGGGATGAATATAGTTCCTGGTTTTATTATGTCTTTCAACTTAACTCTCTGATGAGGAATAAGACACTACAGAAAAACTAAGTCACAACCCTATTCATCATATTTTTATAAAGCATTTTATGATGCTTTAAAACAAAATCACTCAGGATACTAATGCTATGCAATAAATACAAATGAATATTTTACTTTGTGGCTTCTTTTTTATTATTTTGAAGAATTTTAAATGTAGGAGTTGTGTAAGCATTCCTTGAATCTATTATGTACTTTTAAAAATCCTCACCAGAGTATATGTTTATTGATTTTGGTGGGGGAGAGGACAAGAGAGAAAAACACTGATGTGAGAGAAACATCAATCGGTTGCCTCCAACTGGGGATGGAACTTGCAACCTTAATGTATGCCCTGACCAGGACCGAACCTTCAACCTAGGTATGTGCCCTTACTGGAACCTGCAACACTTTGGTGCATGGAATGATGCTCCAACCGAATGAGCCACCTGGCTAGGGAAGAATCTATCGTATTTTATAGGAGCTACTTAAAATGTTTTATTATCTTTTCAAATAACAATACCAGGAAGTAACTTTTTCAAATATGTAAATAACATAGGGAATGAAAAGCTAAAAGATTTGATTAAAGATATAAATCTACAACTATGTCCATAACAATTAAATTAGAGCTTGTCCTATTAGGAATGAAATTGAATAAATATATATGTATGTGTGTGCATGTGTGTATAGGTGTGTGTGTGTGTGAATGGTATTAAACTTGTATTTTATTGATTTCTCCAAATATTTTCTAACCAGTAATTGATCTTAGTAGTCTGTATTATAATTTCAGTATTTTTAGAATTTATGTAATGGTTTTAGTGTTTTGTTTTGTTTTGTTTTTTACTTACTGAGATCCTTCAGGACAATGTGCATTTTCTTCATTTTGTTTTATAATTTTTATTTAACCTCTTGTTACCTCTTCTGTTTAAGCCTCAGACCCTAGTGGAATTCCAAAATCTGTAGAGTAGATACCTAGGAGAGCTGATGCTTCAGTTTCACCCAAAGGCCTGCAGACTGGAGACCCAGGAGAACTGATGTTTCAGTTTGATGTTTTCATGTGCTGAAAGTCATGTGCTGATGAGAAGAAGGAAAAAACATTTTTGCAGATGAAGTCCAGAGGGAGTTCGCTAGACTAATTCTTTCTTGCATGAGGGAGATCAGTCTTTTTATCTATTCAGAGACTCAACTACTTGGGTGAGGCCCACCCACATTATGGAGAGAAATCTGCTTCACTCAAAACCCTCCTATTTAACTGTTGATCTCATCTAAAACACTCTCACAGAAATACCAGAAATAATGTTTGACAATATATCTGGGCACCCTATACGGCCCAGCCAAACAGACATATAAATTAGCTGTCACGATAATTAACTTTGGGATTGAAATGAACTTGTCAGTTGATACAAACCCTAATAATTAATGTTTACAGGTTTTACTCAATTGTAATTCAATAAGAGAACATAAGAAGTAATAAATCCATTTCTTTCCAAAAATGAATATATTATACAGTGTTTAAAAATATTAAAAACATAAATGAATGAAGAGCAAATGTAAAATCTGTTTATAGATATCAGTATATTTCCAGACAAGCACTTCTACTGAAAAGGGGCAGTTGGAGCCTACCCATGAGGGAGTAATCTCTATTCTATAAAGTGATAATATATAAACATCTCCAAATAGATATTTCTTTACAAAATTAAACAATTAACCTTATTGTACAAAACCAACATCTTCATTATTAAATTTATTTTTTGGCTTTTGCGTTTGAGTTTGCTATTTTCCGATTTTAAAGCATTTGAAAAATAGTGTTTTTTAAAGCTCTGGGGGAAGTTTTTCTTTTATTATAGAAAACCCCAGCTACTAACTTTTCGACAATCTAGATGATTTACAAATGAACTAGTCTCTAAATGTGGCTTTTGACATCATGAGGTACTGTCAAGAAACAGAGAGAGCAATATAAACACACTGCTGCCATTTCTTTAACCCATTTTAGTGGTTGATTACTATACAAGTGATTGAATTGAGCTGATGTCAGGTTGTCAGCTAAATTATCTGAAAAAGTGACATTCTATTTCTGGGCTTTGGTACAAGAAGTATGTGGAGGAAGTCAACCAAAATGTCTTTCCTTCAGCTCTTCTTGGGTTCATTTTTCCAAAATCCTACTGGGGTTTTGAGAGAATACAGTATTAGTAAAACACTGTGTTACTTGTAGACTCCTAGATAGTGCCTCCTGTGTGCTGAACACTTGTCTAAGTACTTTTTGTTTAATAACACTTAATCCTCACAGTAAATCAATGAGCTATTTATACTCTTATTCCCATTTTAAAGACTATGTTAGATGAGGCACAAAAGGTTAATTAGTTCCCCAAGGTCACTGCGTAAATAGGAGATGGAGTTATGCTTCACGCCCAAGCAGTCTGGCTGCTGAATCTGCTTTACTACGTCGCTGTACTGATTCTACATCATAAGGAACTCATGCAACATTTCTGCTAACTTCTCATATTACGTATTACAGAGCCCGTTAAGTAAGGCATATGATGAAAACATACAGAACTCAATATGTTTATATACTGAAAAAGATATATGCTTACACATGTATAGCAGGGAAATGAAACATAGAACCCCAGAGAGAAAGTACGTCCTATCCACCATGAAATTGGTAAAATTTTAAAAACTGTAATATTATCAAGTGATAGCAAGGAGGTGGTAAAATCAGAATATTTATACACTTTTGGCAAGGTTTTAAAGTAGTACAAATCCTGTAAAAAAGAAACAAACAAAACAATTTGGCCTTTCTCTAAAATTATATATGCACACATCCCCAATGCATGCCTCTGACATTGGACCCAGGGGTCCACCTGTCATTATTTGGCCTAAAGAAACTCTTGCATTTGACAAAATTATTTTCCAATTTTCTCCATCAAATTTCCAATTTAATAAAATTCAGTATACTGTCAGATATACTTCTTTCTGAAGTTCCCTGCTGGTATTTTCTAGAAGACAGGTTGTGGTTTGTTTCCCTAGCATGACAGGAAGACTGCTAATAGCTTTGTTATTTCCTGATGTTATGTTTGGACATTTAACTTATTCTGTAGCAGAGAAGTGTCTGGACCCTTATATTATGAGATCTTCTCTAACTCTAGGATTCTGCTTAACACCAACAAAAATGCTAGCTTTCTAAACTGTGCTCATATTCTTTCAAAAACATCTTCCTTTAACTTTCTACATAAGACAGCCTGTCTACAGTATCAAAAACAGCATGTTCTGTGGGAGAAGGGTAATTTTTCTTAAATGGTTGTCAGAGAATATCTAATAATCTCAACAACATACTCATTAATGAAAGCATTTCATAGAATATTTAAAAAGTAACTTTTGTGTAGGAAGTTTTGAGCATTTTCCAGTAACCCTATGATCTTTTGCTGTGTTAATATGAATTAAATGACAAAATTAAAATGAAGAATGAAAGGCATAGGTTCATATGTAACAAAATGAGATATCAATGTCATTTTTACTGGATTTATTTTTAATCTACAACAGAAAAAATGTGCTGACATTGGAGTAAAGCAAAAGATCACATAATTTGGGATCAGATGAGCCTTCAGTTTCTGCTTTTATGGTGAGGGCATTTCTGAGCCAAAGATATAAAATGATATTAAATAAACCAATCACATATGGGGCACATATAAGCCAAAGATACTGGAAAATTAGAAGTACTATACAGTTATATAAAGAATTATTGCCCAAGTGAGAAAATGACTTATACCCTGAAGGAGTGTTTGCTTTTGATTCAGCATTTTGCATCTTTTGTTTTCCCTAATATAGACAAGTAGTAAGAGAGAGCTTTAAAATACATACTCTATAATTCATGAAAACTTGAGCATTTGAATAAGTGGGCACATAATGGATCTAATTACAGCATGTAATATACATAATTTAGAAGTTTAATCTTTCATTACTTACTTTGAAATGTGAAAACTACATGATGATAGATGATTGAGGGAAAGGTGTATGTGTGATAAAATAAGCATGCTAACATCTAGATGGTGGGTGTGTTGGTTATCGTTACACACTTATTTTAACTTGTATGTAGGCTTGGAAATTTCACAATAACATATTGGCGGGAAAAGGAATAAGTAGTACTTATGAGGGCTCAAATTACCTTTATCCTGAGTGAGGCCCTGAAAGATGACTTGCCATCAGAAAAAAAGCTGGAAGAGCTGGCTGCTGACACATAGGGAGGCCTTCCTTTCAGAGAGTAGGAAAAAAAATAATGAAAATAATGAATGTTTCTTACATTCCTGATTGCCTGGAAGAGATCATGGCTATTTTAAACCCTTCTTAAATGTGTAATGAACACAGAAATTTTGAACAGTTTAAGTTTATAAAAGGGGCTTATGAATTTATAGGAATGTGGAGAAATTCTTTGATATAGAATTTTTGACTCAATTTAAGGCTTTACAGTAATTAATTAATCTGTATTCCATCTACTTTAGAAATCATTTGCCTACTTAAAAGATGCACACATTTTATGTTGTCATTTATTGTCTTCTAAAACATTCTTACAAATCACAACTGGGCATTTTGCCTATACTGTATAATTATACTAAGAGGCTCATTTACATTTTCTCTAAAATCATAAGTATAGTTACATATCCTAAATGCAAAAGAAAAAGGAAGGAAAAGGGTAGGAAAATAATCTGAATAAACAGAGGAAAAGAGAAGCAGAATGAATCTGAATAAACAAAAGGAAAAAGAAAGAAGGGAGGGAGAAAAGGTGAAAGGGGTAAAAGAGAATAAAAGAGGGAGGGAGAGAAGAAGGGAAGAGAGAAGGAAGAAATGAAAAAAAGTGTTGTTGGATTTTTTTAAAGAATAAATTGAAGTGACAAACTCTAATAATGTTTAGATGGACAAACAATTTAATTTGGGTAAATCTTATTTAATTTAAGGCTTTAACTATATTGAGGATCTTAATGCTTTCCTAGATTTTTGTTTTAGCATGTACTTCCCCTTACAATTTTTTTGAAAGTTGATTTTTAGACATCAGATAAAACATAAGTGGTCTTCAGTGGTGGGCTAAGGGACCTGGCTCCTAGGTTACTCTTGTCGACCTCAGACTGTTTTGAACATTGACTGATGACATTTGATTTCCCTTTTTGCTTCCTTATATCCTGACTGTTGAAGTATCCATAACTCTTGTGACTACTCTCTTGGCAAACTCAGGGCTTGGCTCTTTGCTCTCTTCTTCCAACCCCAGCCTTGATAAGTTTGACGAGGCTCTCCTCCTTCATAATAATACAGATCCTCAGAAACACATAAGACATGTGCTTCACCCTCTCCCTGGCTTCAGCACTTGATTCTGTCGTTTTGGTTATAAAATCACCTCACCCACCACCAAGGCAACACTACTGAAGGTGAACAGTTTTTCAGTTCTCAGTCACCATTTACATGTAAGTATGGTATCATTTCTATGCCATACAGCACACAGAGACCCAAGGGCCTGACAAATGCATTCTATTTTTCACAAAATACTCTGTGATGCTGTTTCTTCCAGAGTCTGAAATGAGAAGGCCACATGCTCAGTTTGTTTTTAGTTTTCTACTCTACCTGAGGTTTCCATCCTCTCAGGAATACCCATTTTCCCTTTTTAGGAAAACACTTAGAAGTACAAGGTGATGAAAGTCTGATACACACACAGACATGCACACAGAGCTATCCAAAACTCTCTATTCTCTTACAAGCAAGGAAAACTTTTGTTTCTAAGTAGAATCTACTGACTCTTTTCCATAGGGTGATAGAGAATCAAGGTTGGTTTATTTACTTATTTATTTTAGAATAAGAAGGTTACATATTATAAAAAATAATTGAAGGAATATATATCCATAAATTTTACAAAATATTAATACTACCGCTCAGTTATTTATGCTATATGCCATGGTTTATAAAAGTAAAAGCAAACCATTGATACCTTTTGCAAAACTATTATGGACCAATCTTTTCTATTTTATTCATATTTACATAAGAGTATAGAATGAAAAACATGTCAATTTAAATTCTCATTAAATATATGTACTAACTCAAAATTTAATAACTCAATACACTATCCATATGGTGCTGACAAAATTCAATGTCCAACTTATGAATTCCAGTATATGGTTCTGGTCATTGCTTTCTTACCAATGAACATGCTGTACTTTCCATCTAAATATCAACTTACTAAAGTTGCTTAAATGGCCCTGGCTGGTGTGGCTCAGTGGATTGAGTACAGGCCTGCAAACCAAAGGGTCACTGGCTCAGTTCCCAGTCAGGGCACATGCCTGGGTTGCAGGCCAGGTCCCCAATAGTGGACATGGGAGAGGCAACCACACATTGATGTTTCCCTCCCCCTCTTTCTCTTTCCTCCACCCTCTCTCTCAAAATAAATAAATAAAACCTTAAAAAAATAAATTGTTTGAAGTTGCTTAAATGCCTTCTCTATTAGAAATTGCCTTCCCAGTGATGAGGAAAATGGACACATGTGTTACTCAAAAGACATATACCAAAATTTTCTTGTCATCTCTATTCCTGATGGTTACAACTGGAAATTACTCAAATGTAGACGAGTGATAGAAAAAAAGAAATTGTATATGCCATATTGGTGAATTTCAGATATAATGTTTAGAGAAAGAAAAAAAGCATGTGCTGTGAGATTCCATTTGTATGAAGTTCAAAAACAGATAAAGCTAATTTATGGTCATAGGAAACAATATATGTGTTTTTCTGATATGCCAAGGCAGGACACTAACAAAATTTTAGGGGTGCTAGCCATGGTCCATATATTGATAGGTAGTAGTTACATTGGCTATACATGAAAATCCTTCAAAGTAAACACAGATTAATGAATCTGGTACTTTTGCATACCTTACTATATTGTTTATATTCTGCTCTCCAAAAAAGAAAGAAAATATATTACCAATGAGCTTTTTTTAAGTTTTTAAAGATTTTATTTATTTATTTTTAAGAGAGAGGGGAAAGGAGGGAGAAAGAGAGGGAGAGAAATATCAATGTGTGGTTACCTCTCACACAACCTCTACTGGGGACCTGGTCTGCAACCCAGGAATGTGCCCTGAATGGGAATCGAACTGGTGACCCTTTGGTTCACTGGCCAGCACTCAGTCCTCTGAGACACAACAGCCAGGGGACCAATGAGCTTTAAACTGATGTGTTTTTCTGGGGGAAAGGTGAGTTACAAGAGATTTCAGAATAAAATAGTTACTGTTTCCTCTAAAGGGTTAATCAGTATTTATAGCCCAACCACATTAGTGTCTGAATTTATTGCTGCCTTCTTCTTTCCCTTTGGAGATCATTTATGCCAAAAGGACTGATATGCAAGACAAAATAACTCAGTGTTTAGAAAAATTCTTTCAGGGTCTTTGGCATAAATTTCAGGGTCTTTGGGGTTAGTGGACCTTTATTCAAGAATGTTGCTATTTTCATGTTCCAGCTATGTGAGCTTGAGCACAACTTTTAGCCTCCCTAAGTATATTCTAGTTTTCTTATCTGTGAAATTGAATACATATAGTATCTAATGCACAGGGTTGTTTGAATTAAAAGCAATAATTGATTAAATGATGCCTAATAGACCAAATGATAAAATGCATCACTTAATATATACTCAGTTTGCATTGTTTGTTAAATATAACTCCTTTATATTTTCAGACAGAAGGAAGTGGTGTGAATGTGGGGGTGAGGATAGATGGAAAGATAAGACGAACTCTCTGCTATTTGCCCATTTACAAATAATTAGTCATAGTGAATCAAGGACTCATATGTCTATAACCAAATAGAGAAATAATAGAAAAGCATCTTTCCTTTGGGGCTTAAGAAAAGATCATCTGAGGGACAAATACATTTGAGGTAGTTTTTTAAATATAACAGGCATTTATGCAGGCACATTATGTAAATTGTACATATGTAGAAATGTACAACGTGTCTGGGAAACATGCAGTTAATTCAAATTTATCATATATTTTTAACATATATAATGAATAGTAAAGTTGAATGTATATAAGTCATAGGCATCTTAAAAAATAACAAGAATTTCATGGTATGTCTTTGGAAAAATAGGATTATACATAGCTTGTAAATGCAGCAACAAGTATTATAATTTTTCCTTCTTCACCACAGAGTGTATTCTTAGGATATTACAAAGATAGCAAATATTAATATCAACAACAATGATGTGTGCAGAACACAACACAATCATTTTTTTTAAATTCATAAGAATATAAACAATTGGTTCCCTTAGAAAGGCAAGAAACACGTGTCTCTCTTCTAAAATAGATTTCTTTATTTTTAAACCAGACCAATGAACGGTCTCTGGATAGGATCTGGGGGGAAGTGTTGACTGATGGTACAGACTGAATATACTTTGTGTTGCTCCAAAATTCATAAGTTGAAATCTAACCCCCAGTGTAATGGTATTTGGAAATAGAAACTTCAGGATGATTTAGTCATGAGAGTAGAGCCCTCATAAATGGGGTTAGTACCTTTGTGGAAGAGACTGCAGAAATCTCCCTTGTCCCTTGTGCCTTGTATCACATGCCATGCCGACACAGCAGAAGATGGCCATGTATGAATCAGGAAGTAAACCCTCTCCAGATGCGCATCTGTCGGGCCTTTGATCTTGGATGTCCTGGACTCCAGAACTGTGAGAAGTAAATTTTTCTAAGTCCCTCAGTCAATGGTATCTTGTTATATCAGCCCAAATAAGCTAAGACAATTGTTAAAACTGCTTGGACTCTCCTTTAGATTCTGTTGTATATATTCTCAAATTTCCAGTCAGATTGTATTTAGTAACAAGATTTATGGGGCTAAAGGCCTCAAGTTTCATATATAGGATGGGGAAAAAGTAGGTTTACAGTTGTGAGTACATGAAACAGGGTTTTTCCTTGTATTAATATTTATTAATTATTGTATTATTTTCTATACAAAAAATTGTAAACCTACTTTTGTCCCACCCTGTACTGAGCCAGTACTCCGCTTTCCCTCTGGATTCCCTATGACAACATGAGCAGTGTCTTAACTCAGCAGCTGAGACTCCACTGAGAGTAGAGAGACTCATCTCTCTCTGATCCGCTTTTTCACCTTTGCCTTAATCTCTACCCTACCATCAACCTCCCTTCTCTTCAACGCCAACCCTTTCGCCCACTCTCCACACAAGCACATGCACACACATTTTGGTATGAGGTGGTAAAACTGTCATTTGTTATGTGCTCCACATATCTAAAATAAAGTTTAGCATTAAAAGATACATTTAACCTTTTTCTTTAAAATCAATGTTTTATTTTCTGAAAAATTGCCATTGTTTCCCTCCAAGGTTGAAATACTCTATCAAAATAATGGCTGTGGAAGAAATGCTCTAGACCCGCAGCAGCTCAGCATTAGAAGTAAATAGCGATGCTGCAAGTCAACTGTTTTTGTACAATTCCTGATGAGCATTTCTGTCTTATCTAAAAGCAATTACAGCAGCTCATTTTCCTTCTTACAGAGACTGAAAAGATATTGCAAAACACCTTGAAAATGAGTGATTTGAAAAGTCTGATTAACATGGAAACAGGTTAATACTAAGAAAAAGAGGCTTGAATATTTGATGATGATGACAACATTGTTATTTCTCAATCTAGGTTATAATAGTTCCACAAATGGATCTTAGTTTTGTGAGCCTAAAAGCCTATAAAAATTGTTGAGCCCTCTATTGGAAGGCATTATAAATACAAAATTAAGTACATGGCCTTGGAAGGGCCGATAAAAGTAAGAGATCTTGAAGGTTTAATTTTGTTAGATTTAGGGTCAATTTACTTCTGAATGTGGGCAACTCATTTCTGATTACACACATAATTGTGTTAAGGATTTCTTAGATTTCCTCTGATCAGAAAATTTTGAGTAAGACTATAAACTAATAGTATACCTTAGTTTTTTTTATACAGATCTTCTAACCACTAAGAATTTGAATCTAATATTTCTAATATGAAAGATGGTGTTTACTTACCGTGTACCTTAACCTTACACATACCATTAATTTCTTTGTATTTTAAAAAATACCTTTTCTACATATTTCAGTAAACACAGAGTATATTTTCTCTCAGATTACTTTTTATTTATTACTCTTAGCTGTGTATGAACACTGCTCATTATCATTTTTATTGAAAACTATCTTACGTTTTGATTTTCTATTTTAATACATAGCACATTCAATTTATTTGTCCAATTTCAAGACACATGACCTTTTGACCTAATAAAAAAGCAAGATTCCTTGCTTTAGAGTGATTATTCGACTACAGTACACAAAACAGTTTGAGAGGAAAAGAAATATTTACTTCTAGTTGGTTTCAGAGTTTTGTTTACTTGCTTGTCTATCTCATCTATGCTCAGAAATGTCTTTGTTCTTTGTCTGAATATTACATTGAATCAACCTCAGGCTTTTTTCAAAAATCACAACTGAACTGAGTTTTTCCTCTTGTCTCTTGTATTTCAATAATTCATTCAAAATATAGGAAGAGAGGATTTAGCTGGCTTTCTTAGCTGTTTAGTTTTTGATAGATAAGAAGTTTTTTTTTGTTTTGTTTTGTTTTTGGTTTCCTTGCAGTTATCCCAAGTTATTCAAAAGATAGTTCAAAACGTCTCACAGCTGGAAGTACAGGTAGTCACTTAATTTTAATTATAAGCTACCAAGAAGCTCTGATGAGCCCATTTTCATGAATACTATTAACTTCCCGCTGAAATAACCATGATCGCAACAAAAGTAATCAAGAGAGTTCATAAAAAAATAGCTGTTTTAAGACTGTGACTTGAAGGTATCCACATGATTTACATTTTTATTGATTTACATATATTTATAAATACATGAAGTATAGGCATGAAAATCTTACTATGAACTGAAGCCCAAATGTATGTGCTTGTGTTCTGTGTGCATACATAAAATCTCCTGAGAGTATAACATATTTTTTCAAAGTTGGGTCTATTTCTTTTTTTTTTAGTAAGTTCTTTTATCAGTTTATTGTTTTATGTATGTATATATGTATGTATGCATTTATATATTTTTAAAATTTTGTTTTTATTTTTATTACATATTATTATTTTCCATTTATCCCCACTATATCTTCTTCCACCTCCATTTACCCCAGTTCCCCTGCTATCACCACACTGTTGTTCCTGTCCACGAGTTCTTGTACATTATTTTTTGTTCCAGTGACTTTTTTAAAATTGTTGACACTACTACAGATGTCCCCCATTTTCACCTCCTTTCCCCCTCTGCCTGTTTTTGAGATGAATGTGATATTTTGCATTTTAAAAAACCCTGAACAATATCATTACTTATGCAACAACAACAACATTTAATAAAGGTTAGAGAGTTTCCTTTGGTAAATGGCAAATTACATTGATCTCATTTCAATTTAATTTAATGTAATTAAATTAATAGAATTAATCATTATTTATTTCACTGAATTAGATGATAGAGTCCCTATAATGCAAATTCTCTGTCATCACGGAGACTGCTGTATTTTGAGGACATAACACATAAATCAAAACTAAAACAGAATTTTAATGAATATTTTATAAAGGCTTCAAAAGTATACATTTTAAATCACTTGCTACATAATGTGTTAGAATGCTGAAAATATGACTGATTACTCAAAGATACCAAAGTGATAAAATTTCTAAATAACCTGTGTTAAAACATAAAAATTGTATCTGGTATTAAAACTGAATTTTGATTCATCCACATAGCTCACCACTTTTATTTTATATCATTTGATATTAATTGAGATAAAATTAACATCTAACACTGTGTAAATTTAAGGTATACGACATGCTAATTTGATAGATTTCTATATTGCAATATGATAACCACTGCAGTGTTAGCTTAAGCCTGCACGAAATTGCATAATTATCATTTCATTTTTTTATTTTGATTTATCTTTATTCTGTGTTTTTTCCATTACCATTTAGTCCTCTTACAACACCCCACACCCCAGCAATCACCACACAGTTGCCCATGCCCATGAGTCCTTTTTCCCTTTTTACTTAATCCCTCAATCCCTCTACCTCTAACCTCCACCTGTCCCCCAGTTAGCTGTCACCTGCTCTCCATCTATACGTCAGTCTCTGTTTCACTTCTTAGTTCAGTTTGTTCATTAGATTCCACATGAGTGAAATCATATGGTAATTGTCTTGCTCTGACTGGCTGTTTTTCATTTAGCATAATGTTCTCCAGGTCCATCCATACTGTTGCAAAGGGTAACATTTTCTCCTTTTTTACTGGTGAGTAGAATTCCAAAGTGTAAGTGTACCATAGTTGTTTTATCCACTCATCTATTGATGTGTACTTGGGCTGCTTCCATATCTTGGCGATTGTAAATAACACTGTAGTGAACACAGGGGTGCTTATATTCCTTTCAATTAGTGCTTCTTTGGGTTCCTTTGGATATATTCCCAGAAGGGGGATTGCTGGGTCAAAATGCAGATCAATTTTTAATTTTGTGAGGTATTTCCATACTGCTTTCCCAAGTGGCTGTACCAATCTGCATTCCCACCACCAATGCAAAAGGGTTCCTCTTTCTCCACATCCTTGCCAGCACCTGTTGTTTTTTGATTTATTGATGACATAAATCAAATGGTGATCTCACACCATCCTGACAGGTGTGAGATGGTATGGCATTTTGGTTTTCATTTTCATTTCACTTATTGGTGCCATTAAGCATCTTTTCATATGTCTATTGGGCATTGGTATGTGCTCTTCGGAGAAGTGTCCTTTCAGGGTTTTTTCCCATTTTTTAATTGGGGGTTTGTTTTTTGGCATTGAGTTTTGTAAATACTTTATAAATTTTGGATATTAACCTCTTATCAGATGTATCGGTAAATATGCTCTCCCATTCTGTGAATTGTCTTTTTATTTTCTTGATGACATCCTTTGCTATGCAAAAACTTTTTTAGTTTGATGTAGTCCCATTTGCTTATGTTCCTTTTTTTCTCTTGCCTAGGAAGATATATCCAGCAAATAATTGCTATGAGCAATGTTGGAGATTTTGCTGCCTATGTTTTCTTCTAGGATTTTTATGGTTTCTGGTTTAACATTTAAGTCTTTGAAACATTTTGAATTTATTTTTATGCGTAGTATAAGAAGGTGGTCTAGTTTCCTTTTTCTGCATATATCTGTCCAATTTTCCCAACATCATTTATTGAATAAACTGTATTTAGCCAAGTGCATGTGTTTCCTTCCTCTATCAAATATTAATAGACTACAAAGGTGTGGGTTTATATCTGGGCTCTCTGTTCTGTTCTATGGATCTATGTGTCTGTTTTTATGCCAGTACCATGCTGTGTTAATTACTATGGCCTTAAGTATAGTTTGATATTAGGTAGGGTTTCCTCCAAGTTTGTTCTTCTTTCTTGGGATTGCTGTTGCTGTTCAGAGCCTTTTGTGGTTCCGTATAAATTTTTGAAATATCTGTTCTAGTTCTATAAAATGCATCATGGGAATCTTGACAGGAATTACATTGAATCCATAGATTGCTTTGGGAAATATGGACATTTTAATGACATTAATTCTTCCTATCCATGAACACAGTATGTGCTTCCACTTATTTGTATCTTCTTCAATTTCTTTCTTCAGCGTCTTATAATTTTCCCAGTACAGGTCTTTTACATCCTTGGTTAGATTTATTCCTAGGTATTTTACTCTTTTTGAAGCAATTGTGAATGGGATTGTTTTCTTAAATTCTCTTTCTGTTAGTTCTTTATTGGCACATAAGAATGCAAGTGATTTCTGGATATTAATTTTGTATCTTGCTATTTTGATAAATTCATTTTCATATCTAGTAGTTTCTTGGTGGAATCTTTGGGGATCTCTATGTACAGTATCATGTCATCTGCAAATAAAGAGTTTTAGCTCTTCATTTCTAATTTGGGTGCCTTTTATTTCTTCTTCCTATCTGATTGCTATGGCAAGGACTTCTGATACTGTGTTGAATAGGAGTGGTGAAAGAAGACATCCCTGTCTTGTTTCTGATCTTAAGGGAGACACCTGTAGATTTTGCCCATGGAGTATGATGCTGGCAGTAGGTTTGTCATATATGGCCTTTATTATATTTGGTATATTCCCTCTATTCCACTTTGTACTGATCATCATAGTTTTGATCATAAATGGATGCTGAACTTTATCAAAAGCTTTTTTCTGCATCTATTGATGTGATCATGTAGTTTTTAATCTTCATTTTGTTTATGTGGTGAATCACATTTATTGATTAGCAAATGTTGTGCCAATCTTGCAATCTTATAATAAATACTATTTGATCATGTTATATGACCTTTCTGAAGCACTGCTGTATTTGGTTTGCTAATATTTTATTGAGGATTTTAGCATCTATGTTTATCAGGTATATTGGCCTCTAATTTTCTTTGTTTGTAGTGTCTTTTTCTGGTTTTGGAATTAGGATAATACTGGCCAATATATTAGGATATATTGAGTATATTAGGATAAAATAATATTAGGATAAAATGAGTATAGGGAGCCTTCCTTCCTCTTGAATGTTATGAGTCTGAGAAGGAGAGTTGTTAGTTATTCTTGGAATGTTTGGTGAAATTCACCTATGAAGCCATCTAGTCCAGAGTTTTGTTTGTTGGGAGTTTTTTGATTACTGCTTCATTTCATTAGGTGTAATTTGTCTATTCGGATTATCTGATTATTCCTGATTTATTTTTGGAATACTTTATATTTCTAGGAACTTATCCATTTGATCCAGGTTGTCCAGGTAGTCGCTTCATAATTGTGCATAATATTTTCTTACAATCCTTTGTGTTTCTTTGGTGTCAGTTATTATTTCTCATCTTTCATTTCTGATTTTATTTATTTGGGTCCTTTCTCTTTTTTTCTGGATGAGCCTGGCTAAACATTTGTTAGTCCTGTTTATCTTTTCACAGAACCAGTTCTTGAATTCATTGATCTTTTGTATCATTTTTTTAGACTCAATTTCACTTATTTCTGCTCTAATCTTTATTATTTCCTTTCTTCTACTCACTTTGGCTACGCTCATTGTTCTTTCTCAAGTTCCTTGAAGTGTAAACTTAGATCATTTATTTGAGCTTTTCCTTGTTTTTTGAAATAGGTCTGTAATACCATTTATTTCCCTCTCAGGACTGCCTTCTCAGTGTCCCCCAGATTTTGGATTGTTTTGTCCTCATTTTCATTTGTTTCAAGGTATCTTTTGACTTCTTCCTTGATCTCACCATTAACCCACTCAATGTTTAATAACATGTTATTTAGCTTCCATGTCTTTGAATGTTTTTCAGTGTCTACTTGTGATTGATTTCTAGTTTCGCAGCATTGTGGTCAGAGAAGGTGCTTGATATGATTTCAATCTCCTTAAATTTACTGAGACTTGATTTGTATCCTAACATGTGGTCTATCCTAGAAAACTTTCCATGTGCACTTGAAAAGCATGTACATTCTGCTGCTTTGGGGTGAAATGTTCTGAAGCTATCAATTAAATCCACTTGATTTACCGTGTCTTTTAAAGCTGTTGTCTCCTTGTTGATTTTCTGCCTGGAAAATCTGTCCATTGAAGTCAATGGGGTCTTAAAATCCCCAACTATGACTGCATTTCTGTCAGTCTCTCCCTTTACTTCCATCGAGATTTGCTTTACATATTTAGGTGTTCTTATGTTGGGTGCCTAAATGTTTACTAAGGCTATATTCTCTTGTTGGATTTTTCCCTTTATCATTATGTAGTGTCCTTCTGTGTCTCTTATATAGACTGTGTTTTAAAGTCTATTTTTTCAGATATAAGTTCTGCTACCCTAGCTTTTTTTCCTTTTCCATTGAAATATCTTGGAGGCAGCATACATGTGGGTTTTGTTTTCTTACCCATTCAGTCAGTTATTCTAGATGATTTCTCTTCAATTTAGTTGTAATTCCAGATTGGTCCTGGGAGGAGGTTAGTGTAGCTTCCACCATCTTGGATCTCCAAAAAACATTTAAATAATCATAATTTCATTTTTGTGATGAGAATATTTAAGATCTAGTCTCTGCAAATTTAAAGTATATGATATAGTATTGTTAAGTAAATCTTGATGGTGTGCATTTGACCCCCAGAACTTATTTTTCCTCTAACTATAAGTTTATACCCATTGATCCATAGCTCCGCAATTCTTCCATCCCCAAGACTCTGATAATCACCATTCTATTTTGTTTCACAAAGACTGGGTTTTAGATTCCACAAAAAAAATTATGCAAAATAGAAAGGTATCATTATGCCATAATTATTTTTGTTATATATAATTATACAATGTAAAGTAAAATACATTACTTTAGATCATTTTTATTATTTGAACTTATTTTTACTGTGAACTTTTGATTTTTTTCCTTCTTTTTTGAAATGTGTAATTTCTCAAAACAAAAATCGTGCATGGCATATTGAAAAATGTCTAAATGGGTCATGTTACACAAGATTAAGGAGCTAGAAAACAGTCCCTCTTAATGTCAGACTCCCCAAACTTCTTTCATTAAAGATATAAAACTAATAATTAGTGTGTTTATGAATAGAAATTAGACTTAGTTTTCAGTTTTGGGCTCTGATATAGCTACAATTGTTTATCTAGGAGTAAAGATAAGAAAATTGCTTCAAGTAACAGTAAATATCCATGTCAAAGTCTGCTCAAATCAGAATTATACTCATATGCCCTTCAGCTACTCTGAAAAATAATATTAATTCAAACCACTCTTCTCATGCTTTTGTCTCTAATTTTCACTTTAAATTTTATATGAATATTTTTATCATTGGTGAAAATAAAGGTATTAAAATCAACCATACATCTTGAAAAAAGTACTGTATTACTTAGGGTCTTTGATAACTCAGAAGAATGATAATTTTGGGGGGATTAAGTTTATACATGTACATATAAAACATGACTTTGATCAATTGAAACTATTACTGATTTATTCTTGATGCTAGTTATGTGTATGAAAAAGACAAACAGAAGTCTAATTAAAGAGATAATTGCCTTTTGCAGCCAAGACAAATTCACAGAGTATCGCTTCTTCCTTCTTCCTGTTTTATCAGTCTATGGAAGCTGAGCCAACACTAGTCATATTTATTCATCCAGTACAATGATTGCAATAAAGTTGGAACTATGTCTATGAGTAGATAACATTTGTTGTATTAGTAGTAGTTGTTGTTGTTGTTGCTGTTGTTCAGGAATTTTATTATCCACTGATCCTGCAAGGAATGGAACGGAATGCAGTGCAAGAATGCCAGGAGGCCATGTCACTGTTTCTGAAACAATGTTAGCACAGATAGAAAATCTATGCCTCTGGGCTGAACCATGTGTGTTTTTTTGCTCTTTTCACCATGTTCACCGTTTCACAAATTTAGGTCAAATTCCAGTGTAACACATATTAATCAGGTTTCATATTCATATTAATCAATTTTTTGTGTTTTTTAAATTCCATAGGCAATGTAAAATTAATAATTACATTTTTACTTTGCCTTTTAAAGGAAAGCTATATATTTTCTTTTCACAAATACACAACCAAAGAAACAAAAATACATAAAGCAAAATATGAACTAATTTTGTCTCATTAAAATAATGTTTATTAGCTCTTTTGGATAACTTAATAGACACTTTATCACTATATTGTCTCACTAAAACCACATCTGAGAAGCTAATATTTTCATGTTTAAAACATTATTTTATACTGTTTTCCACAGTGGCTGCACCAGTCTGCATTCCCACCAACAGTGCACTAGGGTTCCCTTTTCTCCACATCCTTGCCAGCACTTGTTGTTTGTTGATTTGTTTATGATGGCCATTCTGACTGGTGTGAAGTGGTATCTCATTGTGGTTTTAATTTGCATCTCTCTGATGGCTGGTGATGCTGAACATCCTCTCATATGTCTCTGGGTCCTCTGTATGTCCTCCTTGGAGAAGTATCTGTTCAGGTCCTTTGCCCAATTTTTAATAGGGTTGTTTGTCTTCCTGGAGTGGAGTCGAGTGAGTTTTGTATAAATTTTGGAAATCAAACCCTTGTCAGGTGTATCATTGGTGAATATATTTTCCCATATGGTTGGTTCCCTTTACATTTTGTTGATATTTTCTTTCCTGAGAAAACTAAAATTGGAACTGCCTTTTGACCCAGCAATTCTACTACTGGGATTACACCCTAAAAATCTGGAAACACCAATTCAAATGAAGTTATGCACCCCAATGTTCATAACAGCACAATTTAAAATGGCCAAGTGTTGGAAGAAACCTAGATGCCCATCATTAAATGAGTGGATCAAAAAACTGTGGTACTATGCACCAGAAAGAAAGAAGGAGCTCCTACCCTTTGTGACAGTATGGATGGATCTGGAGAGCATTACGCTAAGTGAAATAAGTCAGGTGGTGAAAGACAAATACCATATGATCTCACCTATAAGTAGAAACTAATCAATAGAACAAAGAAACAAACAAAGTATAACCAGAGATGCTGAAATAAGGAACAAACTGACAGTGAACAGAAGAGAGGGGGTAGAGGATTACAGGGGGAAATAGGGGAGAGGTAATCAAAGAACATATAAAAGGGTTTCATAGACAAATCCAAAAGTGGGTATGATTGAGGGTGGCAGGAGGGGATGGAAGGAACGGGGGGAATGGTGAGGGGGAAGTGGATGAAACTGTACTTGAACAACAATGTTTTTAAAAATTACTTTTAAAAAAGCATGTATTAAGCTGTTTGGAAGCATCTAATTTTCTGCAATAATATAGTCATAGTGGCTTTTTTAGAAAGAACCCTTGGACTTTGATAGGAGGCAGAATCACGGGCCAGACATGAACAGCATAGATATGAGCTAATCCTTTACTGATTCATCTTACTTATTATTAATTCAACTTACGCAATCACTTGAATTTACTAAAATATGCAGTAAAGCATATAAAAATCCCATTGTAGCAAATGAATCCAATTACCCAATTTATATCACCCAATACAAACCTTAAATTTATACAGAATAAGCGTCTGCTGTTCAAAGGTGTGACTTAGTATGCTGTCCCCAATCATGGCTATGCTTCATTAAGAGATATTCCTAGGCCGTGCCCCAGATGTATCAAATCGGAGTCTTGGGAGGGGCCTCATGGTTACTATTTTATAAGCCCTTCTAAATGATAAGGGCTTAATGGAATTATTAAACACTGATGTAAGTGGTATAAAAAATTCTTGTTGCTTAAATGCACTTTCAGAAAAAAAAACACACAATGACACGATTGAAGTATTAACCAATATTCAAAAGTAATAATATAATTAACCATTTTGAAACTTTAACACTCAGCTCGAATTAGTTTATTAAATCCTTTATGATCTGACAGTCCCTTTGGGTGGAGAGGTGGATTACAATTGTGTAGGGTGATGAGGAGATACCGAAAATGATTGTGAAGGCAGGAGAACATTAAAGGCACATCTTGCATTGTCACAATTGTGTATGAAATAGTTCCTGCTAAAGAAAGGGGCCAGGACCACCTGCTAATATTCGGTTGTACCAGTACTGGGTTGACTTCACTATAAATAAACTTTCAGATAAGAATGATGACCAGAATAACTAGGAAAGAAGGCCAGCCTGCAAGTTAAAAGACTTCCTAAGCCATGCACTAAAGCAAAATTAATTATTTCAAGTGATTTTCTTTTTGTCTTGGCCTTGCTATAGTTAATCTCAGTAATCAGAAATTACAATGCACTGGTTGTGTCATGGCTGGGATCAGATGCTACAGGATACATATTTGTGTGCTGTTCAATTTATTTACAGAAAAGTTACATACGTATTCACTAGGGATTAATAGGCAGTTAAAATATGTTTTACTCTCCACCCTAATTCAAGGTCTTATGGAAATCTTGGTTAATTAGACCACAGCAAGTTCATATAGATTTGTTTATTTTAATCGATGTGCCTGAAAAAAGAGAAAAGTCACACTCCAAGTAACAGATGGGTCCTGGGTTTTAGGCAACTGCAACAGTTTACAAAATGTTTTATTTAACATTCAGTGTACCTGCTCCTACAAAACCTAGCTATTTTGTGTTTGTTTGTTTTAATCTTGCTTCACAGTTGAGTATCTTTGTATTATTCTTTAAGGGTTCAGTTTGTTCTCAGGGCTCATCTGTATCATGCTCAACTATTTTTTGTACCTAGAGAAATCTCAAAACAGGTGTTTAAAAACGTTGCTATTTTCCATTTGGCTCACAAGAGGAGAACAATACAAACAGTCATTTCCCTCAGCTTTGGCTCTGCACTAGTGAGAAAAAGCCATAACAGGAGCAATCACTCAGAGAGATAGTAACATTCATTCCCTCTCTGGGAAAGCTACAGGGCACTTGAAAGATGATTGGTTTGTGAGACTAGTGTTATGAAAAGGGAATAATCAGAATCCAGCTGTGATGAGACTAGGGAATAAACAACAGGTGGATATGTATAGATATATATCTATATGTATAGAATATATATGAATGTATATATAATATTAAAATATGTATGTTTACATGACTTCATTTTTAGGGAGTAATCATGACTTTTTTTTTTCTTTTCTATATCACTTAATAAAAAAAGGGCTCGGGCTCTTAGGGTATCCTTTATTTACTGTATCCAATCTCTTTGTGAGTCTTTGAATATCTGTAAGTATGGTAGGTGATTTCTTTTTAACTCCTTTTCTATGTTTAGTGCTCATCAATTTTTTAAAACTCTTCTTATCAATTATATCTGTGTCTTCATGTTCCTGCATCTAATTATTGTTCTTCATGGTTGTGATCAGTCTTCACCTTTACTGACTTTAATGTGGCACTTGACTCAGTCGATGATTCCTTTCCTTTGATACACTTTCTTCACATTGTATACAAAATAATACTATTGGTTTTCCTACTATATCACTGGTTAATCCTTTTTAGTTTTTTTCTCTGGTGATCTCTTCTTTATGGCATCTGGTGGCATTCCATGGGACCTTAGAATTATCAGCAGAGTAATCCTCGGCTTTTTTCTCAAATTCTGCATTTAATTAATCAGGAAATACTGTTTTTCACCTGCAAATATCTCCTGAATATGCCCTTTGCTGCCACTTCATTGTTATCAACCCCTTCTACCTAAATTGACACAACAGCACATAAACAGTCAGTTTGCTTCCACTATGTCTTGTATCCATTATGAATCAATTTAATAGAGAAATGGGGAATTTTGTGCTTACAAAACCTGATAGGAGAAAAGTCTATGTGATGGCTTTAATTTCAAATTACTGTCATAGAAAGTCAGAATTGCTGGTGCCAATGATCAGAAGATAAGAGGAAACCACAGATAATTATAAAACTTCTTTGTAACCCTAAGATGTGTAAAATAGCAGGGAATGTCAAGAGTGTTATCCTTTGTATTTGGGAAAACCATGTATCTGCTCAAAATTGTGAACAGAGCAATTAAAAAAAAAAAGAAGCTCCACTCCTCTCTCACTTTCTGACCATAAATTATAAGGGTACTCCGTTCACACAATAAATTTCTAGGTATTCTTCCTTATTTTCTCTATTGACTTTTATTCTACAGTTCCAATATTTAATGAGAGGCTATTACTTTTAAAATATTAGTAATTGTCTCTGCCGTAACATACAGAATATCTGGTATATGGAGAGAGTTGGACAATCATAAAACTTTATCTTGGCTAAAGTATAATTCCATCAGAATAGTACAGTCAAAAAGGATCTTTAAGTTTGTAATATAACCAGTAGTGACACATATTTACTTTTTTGACCTTATATGGTAACATGAACTGCTAAAGCCACTTAAACTTAGAAAGAGCCTATTTAGCTTAAATATCCTTATAATTAAGTAGTGTTTGTTTTTATAGAAACTATAAATAATTGAATTACCTGAAATATGCTGATTCTCCATTTTATTGGGTTTTAGAAAGAAAAAAATGTTCATTATAAGAAATCAAATGCTCTATGAAGTTTATAAATAAGAAATTGATAATATATGAGATATTTTACTCATTCATATTTTAACTCCCAGAAATTAAAATTATTTATAGTTTGGTATGCTTTCATATATATGATTACCTATCCTTTACAAAATTGAGATATATAAATAATACATACTGTGCTGTCTTGAAAAATAAAAATCAGATTATATTAAATATACTACTATAAAGATTGAATTTTTAAATTTAACAACAAATCATAGATATATCTTTCTTACATACATAATGAACTAATCCACTTATTAAAACCTTCTACTGTTTTCTATTATAAGTGCTTCCCATATTGTTTAATTATTCTTCCATTACAGAACATTCATGTTTTTCCACATAGTTCCATCTTTGAAAAATTCTGTGACAAACATATATAAAGAGATGAATAAATAGGCAGGTATTTAGAAATATAGATTAAATAAGATAGTTACTGCTATAGACATTTTCTTGGCTCCTTCTCTATAATAGCATCTATATATTTGAACTTACGTAAAATATGTAATAGAGTCTAATGTTCCTCTTTCGAGAGCAAGCATTTGAGTGTGATTAATATTTTTCCCATTCTGTCACACTATAATCGAACTATTTAGTATGAGCCCACCGACAGCACTTTTACTCAAACTTTATTTTAATAAGCAAAACACATTAATAAAATCATCTTCATATAAAAATTATTCAAGAAAGCTAAGCTTTCCTCCTCCCCTGAAAATGTAGGGCATTTAAATGAAGTGAAATTCCTAGTTTCCGATACAGACATTGACACATGTGACCAAAACGCAAGTGGATATTCAGCTACTGGAGTCCTTAAATAATGTAGTTTTCAAAAAAAAAAAACAAAAAACAAACAAACAAAAAAACACAAATCAGCAAAGAAAGTTTAGTTGAAACTCATTTTAATCTTTAAACCATTTCTTGAGGACATAGAAATCAGGGTGAAAACAATTTTAATCAATGAAAAGTATCTTTACAACTTTTTTCAAAATCTTACCCATTCTTAATTTTCTCTGTATGGTAAAATTTCCCCCTCAGGTTTCAATGACAATATAAAGCTAACTGCTATCCAGTTTTGCTATCCAGTTTATATAGCTTTTTTTCTTTCATTCCACATCGCTTTTCCTTAAGCACTCCTAAGTAATTTCCACCCTATTCTGAAGCAAATTCTTCTCTTTGTTTCTTTTTTCTTGTTTTTCTTACTCAGCTGCACAAAATACCTAAGAACAAGTTGAAGAGAAAAATAGATGCTAAGAACACTCACAGGTTAATCATTTTTGTCCTAGTCATACTGATCATTAGAAGTTATATCTTTAGTAGTTTATCTCATTCTCGTACATTTCCCCCTGGTGATCAATTTGATTAAGAGGGTGATAAACTCAGAAGTGATTCAGTTATTCTCTTTTATTCTAATATTTTGTAGGTAGACACTTTTTAGTTGCATAAAAGCATTGAATCTTTTTATAAATGAAAAACACATGATATACATGTTTCTATAACCTAATATTAGCAATAAAATATAGATAAGATATCATGGCAGTAATTTAAAAATAAAAATGAACTCTTCTTTGAATTTAATAAATTTTAAAATGCTTGAATGTAAAAAAACAAAAAAGATATAATGGTAGACTATCAGATATTTAGAAACAGAGAAATTAGCACAGTGAATTAGTTCTACTTCTACTGAGAAATATAAAAATTTTAAACTATATCTTATTTTTTATGAATACAGATACAACAATGTTTCTCTAAGTAGGTCTTTTTTATGAAGGTTTTGTTTTTTGGGTTTATTTTTTGCTTACTCCCTTCAACTATTTCATCCAGCTTGACAAAACCCCTCTGCTCTGTGTGCTGCCAGTCTGTTCTCTCTCTGATTCTGTTTCTATTTTGTTATTTTGCTCATTAGATTCCACATATGAGTGAAATCACATGCTACTTGTCTTTCTCTGACTGGTTTCACTTAGCAAACATGCTCCAGGTCTACCATGCTGTGGCAAAGAATAAGATTTCCTTCCTTTTTTACAGCTGAGTAGTATTACATTGTGTAAATGTACCACTGCCTTTCTATACACTCATCTACTGATGGACATTTGGGCTGCTTCCAAATCTTTGCTAGTGTAAATAATGCTGTAATGAACATAGGGGTAATTCTATCTTTGGAATTAGTGTTTCTGGGTTCTTTGGGTATATTCCTAGAAGTGGTATTGCTAGGTCATAAGGCAGTTCCATTTTTAATTTTTTGAGGAAACTTCAAATTGTTTTCCACAGTGGCTGTATCATTCTGCATTCCCACCAAGAGTGCACTAGAGTTCCCCTTTTCTCCACATCCTCACCAGCACATGATGTTTGTTGACTTATTGATGACAGCCATTCTAACAGGTGCGAGATGGTATCTCATTGTGGCTTTAATTTGCATTTCTCTGATGATTAGGGACATTGAGCATCTTTTCACATGTCTATTAGCCATCTGTATGTCCTCTTTGAAGAAGCATCTATTCAAGTCCTTTACCTATTTTTTAATTGGATTGTTTGTTTTTTAGGTGTTGAGTTTTTATTTTCAGCATAATCTAAATATTATCCATAGGTTTAATAATGTTGGATATAAACTGTAATTGAAAAACATTTTTAAATTAAAATAAAGTGTGACATAAATTTCCTTATAACATAGTTTTTCTATGGGTAATAGAGTCATTAGGTGGAGGTGTTCATTTTTAAATTGAGATATAATTTACATATAACACTATGTAAGTTTAAGGTGTACCACATGTTGATTTGATATACTTATATATTGCAATGTGTTTGCCACCCTCACATTAGATAACAGTTCCATTACCTCACATAATTATCACTATTTTTGCAGTAAGAAAAATTAAGGCCTAGTCACTCAGAAGCTTTGAAGTTTATAACATAAACTTCAAATATAATATACTATCATTCAATATACTGTCTAGAAAAAGTCCAGCCATAGTTCATGTAATGAGAACAGTTTATACAATATTGATGTAACCTGGCAGCCAAGGAGAACAGACTGGAATGTGCATGTGTGAATAATGATAACTTCACTGTACTCGTCAGTAGGGGTGGCAAAGGCCATTGAGTGAGTGTGTGTACAGTGTTGCCATCGCATTCAAAATGACTGAGCGAGGAGAGCAATGAATCTGCATCAAATTTTGTGTTAAGCTTGAACATTCCTCTGTAGAAAACTATCTGGGTGATTCAGAAGGCTGCAGCCATGGGCAAGTGGTGATTGGCAGCTTCATCATAACAATGCACCTGTTCACTCATCATGTCCTGTGCAGAGTTTCTTGGCAAAACATCAAATCACCCAGGTGACTCAGATCCCCTACAGCCCAGATCTGATGCCCTGTGACTTCTAGCCTTTCCCAAAACTAAAATCACCTTTGAAAGGGAAGAGATTTCAGACCATTGATGAGGTTCAGGAAAATGCGATGGGGCAGCTGATGGCAATTGGGTGAACTGCGTGAAGTCCCACGGTGCCACTTTGAAGGAGACTGCGACATCATTGTCCTATGTACAATGTTTCTTGTTTCTTGTATCTTCTTCAATAAATGTCTCTATTTTTCATATTATATGAATTATATTCACATAATAATCTCTATGCTGTCAATTAGTTCTCTAACATTCTTTTTTTTTGGTATATTTTATTGATTATGCTATTACAGTTGTCCCATTTTTCCCCCTATATCCCCTCCACCCTCACCCCATCTCATCATCCCCACACCTCTTAGTCCATGTCCGTGGGCTGCACACACCAGTTCTTTGGCTTTATAATTTCCCACACTACTCCCAGCCTCCCCCTGACCACTTTTTTGTTTGTTTGTTTTGTCAACATTTCCTGCCTAGTGTTGAGTTTTGTAAGTTTTTTATTAATTTTGTAAATGAACCCCTTATTAGATGTCTCATTGGTGAATATGTTCTCCCATTCACTGGGTTGTCTTTTAATTTTGTTGATGGTTTCCTTTGTTGGTCAGAAAATTTTTAGTTTGATGTAGTCCCACTTGTTTTTTATTTCTTTTGTTTTACTTGCCTGAGGTGAGGTATTAGGAAAAAAATTGCTACTAGAAATGTCTGAAATTTTACTGCCTATGTTTTCTTTTTAAAAATTTTTTTATTAATGTTTATTGTGGTGGCATTGGTTAATGGATAGATCCAGAGAGAATTATGCTAAGCAAAATAAGCCAGTCATAGAAAAACAAGTACCATATAATTCCACTTATTTGTGGAATTGAATGAACAAAAAAACAATTAAAATAGAAAGTGACTCATAGAAAACAGACTGACCATTGTTAGAAAGGATGGGAATTTTAGGGCTTGCTGAGAAAGGTAAAGGGATAAGGCAAAGATAAAAATTAAAAAACTCATAGACACAGGCAACAGCATGGTGATTACCAGAGAAGGGGCAGGAGGGAGGTAGAAGAGGACATAGGAGAGATAAATGTTAATGAAAGGAGACTTAGGGTGGTGAGCACAATACAGTATGCAGATGATGTATTATAGAATTTTATACCTGAAACATGTTATTTTATTAATAGAAGGACTTTTAACAGGGTTAAATATTTTCTCTCATATATAGACAAAGATGACTAATCAATATGGAGTATCTGTTCCAATAAAAAGACTAAATATTGAAAATATTTTATACTAATTAATAATAGACTAATTAATTGACAGTTTGAAAATAATAACTACAAACATAATCTTATACAACAATGTAGACTATTAAAAATCATTATTTGATATACTTCCTCAGACCAAAACACCTGGTGTCATTCCTGATTCCTCTCTCAAATCCCACATCCAAGACATCAGGCCAAGATGGAAGTGTAGGTAGACACACTTTGCCTCTTAGTACAACCAAAAGAAAGATAACAACAAATATAAAAACAAAAAGCAACCAGAACTGCCAGAAAATAGAACTGTATGGAAATCTGACAACCAAGGAGTTAAATAAGAACCATTCATCCAGAATGGTAGGAGGGGCAGAGAGGATATGCAGAAGGCAGCAG